>JAUUDW010599106.1:0-19443 GCA_032361385.1 Panulirus guttatus | reverse complement strand
TGTGTGTGTGCCTTCTCGTGTCATTGATTTCCAGTAAAGACCCCGACATTCAGAGCTGAATGAGGGTATTGGCACGTCTGAGAAGTGTGTGTGTGTGTGTGTGTGTGTGTGTGTGTGTGTGTGTAACTAGGGGGCCCCTATCCACAACCAGATCCCACAGACCTTTCCTTGATTTCCCCCGACCGCTTCATATGCCCTGGTATTGTCCGTTGACAGCGCGTTGCCCCCTGTATGCCACATCGATCCAAATCACACAATCCCTTGCACCCCTTTATACACTTTTTATATGGTTAACAGCCCATGACTAACGGTCCGTGGACCAGTAGAGATGATGCACCGTACTTTACTCACATCAGGTGAAGCAGATGTGCCATCAGCATGCAGCACAAAAATAAAATAATATTCCATTCTGAAGATACGGTAGCCGCAGTGTGTCGAATTTCGAGTTGCCTTTTCACGTACCGTACACTGTTACGCTGTTGTATCTAATGGCTAACATGTTAAAGGGTTATCAAGCCAGAGTTTTCAACATTCATGGGTAAACGATTAGGACTGTTCTCCCGTCGACAGGGACACTGTGTTCATTCTCTTCTCCACCACAACGGTGACAAATGAAATCAACTTGCGTTTGTTTTCTACTTCGAGGTATAAATAAGAATATCACGTTAATGAAATTATCTTCTTTTGATGCATTAGGTTTTCCGAAGTATGTGCTTTCACGTATATCAAGTTTATTACCGACTAGCAGCTCTTTACTTATCTTAGTAAAGAAGAGCAAAATTCGAAAGGTACTCCTTACCCTCCAACTGACTCAGGACTTCCTCGACATCGGTTATCGGGAAGATCTATCATTTATTTCATTCACTGACGACTACGCAAAAATCCAAACAGCCAAGCGACGAGAAATGGCGAACACGGCGTCACATATTGACGTCACATCGACGTCACATTATCAGTACTGAATACTGTGACGGTCTTGATAAGGATGTGCATTTTCACACAACTGCCAACCAGTAAACATTACAAGAGATAATACAAAACAGTTTGTGGTTAGAATATCCAACTTAAACAGTTATAGTATATGTAAACTGATGAATCCTTGGCAGAAATATTTGATGCCGTCTCTCTAGATCTAACAATTGTTTATCATTTCACGTTTATTAGTTTTATATTTTTAATTTATTCAGAAGGAACCAAACCCTGCCTAATCCTTACTAAGACCCAGGTCGGATGATTGGTCGGAAGGCGAGTTGTCATCAGGTTTTTCTGGCTTAAACGATTCATAGCATTACAGCAGAAAATGAATGCATAATGGAAGTGGCCTTCATGGAGTAAGTCAGTCGACACACAGGGAAAGTTAATACGCAAGAGACGTACATAACGCATGAGGGAGAAAAGAGTAAAGCTGCTTCCAAAGGACACTATTTATGGGACTTTGTCTTATGAAAACTGCAGAGTGACAGGAACACAGAAACTGTACTGAATCTCAGCGATTGATTCACTGGCACGACGCAAACAGGACTGATCCTTGTGTGTTGAATTTAAGGAATGATCGACTTCGATTGTAATAATGAAATAATATTAAGATATTTGCTTTATTGTTTAACGTGTTATATCATGGAGTTGGAATAAGGTAGAATAATGCTTAGTGCTTATTGATAATTTAAGTGCTGCCACCATTCTCATTTTTAAGATGCGAGAATGATCTTATAAGTATGATGGTTAAATACGGAAACAGTTAAGAATGTCCGGAGGGCCGTAGCAATCTCGGCTGTGAAAAGAGGATGCGGGTTCCTTACTTTGAGCTTTTTCTTCTCCATTCGTTCATGTTCCTTATGTATAGCATACAATTCCTTTATGATAATGAAGCGTTTCATCCCAAGACTAATAGGCCAAAGTCATTAACTCTTTCCTTACTCCCACCTTCTTATGGAACATTACAGCAGACAGAAATTTCATGATAAGGCATTCATGCTAATAAATACAATTACACAAGGAAAATAAAATAGGATTCACCATAATGTCAAAACAGCTTCTACATACAACACATGAGGTTTCCCTTCATTCTACTTGAGAACACTATCTCAGCACCCACGTATCCCTTTCGCATATGTCTTTCTCTCCTCTACACTCAAGAAAATTCCAGAAATTGTTGGAAGGGGCGTCTGTGACCTCCCAGACGAGGAGAACCCGTACAATGTACTTGGTGGAGGAACCTCGTACGGAATAACCTCCTAGCTTCTGGTCATCACACATACAAACAGCATCAGCACTCAACAACAATTTTCCTTTTAAATTCAACAGTGGTTCCCTAACCGCTCGCGATCAGTGAGGATCCCCAGTCGCTTCGCCGTCCTGTCGTCCTACGTGCCTCCCCACACGACCTCTGTCTCTGTGCCAGGTCAACAAACACTCACGTCCACACGACTCACAAGTTCCCTTAAATGACAGGAAAGTGTACAGACACAAGGAGAGATATTAACTCGCAAAAATCCACACGAATCTGTCTAGACTAGGGAGTACACATACGTATTACGAATCGCTGCGTTCACATAAACAAAGTATTGAATCAGTTTTCAGTGCATCCTATCCAGTTTTCTTAATATTTCCTACAACGCAAGACAACTTTAAGGGGACAATAGGATGTACATTTCAGTAAATCTTAACCTCTAGGGACGCGTACATTTTCCTTTCAATCGTTCCTGCCTAGCCAGACAGGACTGCCAACCACAGCGTATGTCGCTACATCTGACCTCCCTCGTCTTAACACTTCTATAGTTTCGGCGCTTTGAGATTGTCCGAGTCTTCTTAAACATCCTGGAAGAAGACCTTCCTGACATGTTCTCTTCCTCTCGACCTGTAAGTTTCCTTCCCTCGGCTTCCCATTCCTACTCGTCCTCTTTCCTCTTGCGTTTCCTCCCACATACGGCCCCCTCCCACTCCCGGTGAGGATCTCTGTACTCACTCTGGCTCTGATTAGACTCATTCATTCCACTTTACACAGTCATTTGGGCGCCCGTCCACGTCGTAGTTTGAAGCTGGCCTGTATATCTCCGTAGGTTTGTAACTTTTTCCCCTCCCTCTCGCTAATACAGCTACAGTATTGCGGAAAAACAGTGAAACGAAAAGTTTAAATTGTTTTTTATCCCGTTACTAGACTGGATGAGGCACTTAATATTACCCTGGTCCATCCATAATCATCCCATATATATGCTGCCTCTCGTGAACGAGTTGCTGCTCGGAAGAGACGAGAAAATACCTCATTCGCTCACATCCAGTTTCTCACCGTTACGCATAATTCGCGGAAACCAGGGCCTCTATCCAAAGCCAAGCATGAAAGACCATTCCACAGTTTCCCCAGACTACCTCGTACGGCCCAGTGACATCACACCACCCCCTGTATACCACAACGCTCCAATTCTTTCCCACACCAGGAACACCTCTCACCCTCCTGCATGTTCAGGCCCTCTCCTTAATAGTCTCTTCCTTCCCTTTCCCCCTCCACTTCGACATGTACAAGCTATTTCAGCACATCCTGTTCAGCTTTCTCAATCATACTACGCCTACTACCACGTCTCGTTTTTACGCCATCATTCCTTACATAATTAGAATGATACTGACAGGTATTTTGATAAACACAGTACAACAAATTCTTGCTCGGTTTTTGGGCATGTATTACGTGAGCAACTAGAGTTACTTCGGCTGTTATATACGTATTTAGTGTGAGTGTATAGTCTTAGTATCGAAACACTGCTTCAGTTCACATTTCGATTTAATCATAAATATATCAGACTAGGTTTTCAGGTCTTTAACGACCTGAGTGTGACCATGAGAGTCGACGGGTCCAACAACCAACTTGTTCTTAAGTGGTTTTGTTAAATGTTCCCGTATTGTGTGACATTTGCTGGAGGCAACGACGGAAAAGTAAAGCAGAAGTGTGACAGATTTATAGAGGAGTAGCACAGCACATAGCAATGTATGCTTTATAACATACAATAATGGATGATGTATCGCATACAGTACTACCTTCTTGACCTAGTGGTCATGTGGAAAATTTTGTCCAGGTGTTCGTAATGTTGTGGAATTCGTGCGTGCCTGGTGATTGTGGCGGGCGTGTGTCGCAGTGATGCCTGTGGTGTGCGTGTGGACGTGATGATTGTGGAAGGAGTGGTTGTGGTGGTACATGGGAGTATCTGGGAAGGACAGGTAACAGGGCTTGATTGCTCATGACGAGTTTATCCACTGGAGGAGAATAACAGTATCAAAAGCGTATAGCATTTAGAGACGGTATGGACACGATGGTAAAACATAGGGCACTTCCCCACCCACCACTCCTTCCTGCACGACAGAGGAAGTATCTTGACTGGAGCCTTCAACATAAACAAAAAATGGAGAAAACTACCCTGAGCTAATACTAAACCGGAGCTCTTCTGGGACGAAGCTCAACTCGGCGATGAAAATGATAGCATTATGTGCTTACAAGAACTTATAAAATATCTTCCACTTTCAGGAACAGACTTATTCAATTGTGATTATCATCGTTAAAAGTGTTTGTGTAGCCGTCATCCAGAGGCGCTCATAGTCTTGGCCTCGATAATATCTGGTGTTCCTGTGTATCAGTGTTTTGTGATTGTACAGTTGAGAAAAATTCTATACGCTCGAGTACCTCTCCTTCCCTTTTGGGCGCGCTAATTGTAGTGGGCGTGTGGGCGCGTTGACAGTGGTATACGTGGGGGCTTTGATACTCCCTCAATTCAATCTTTTTTCTACAGGTAGGGTGATCAAAACTGAACACAATATTCAAGATGTGGATGAGTAAATGACTTGTAAAGAGTAAGGAGGATTTCCCTGGACTTAAATTCGAAGGCCCTACCTAAGAAAGCAAGAAATTTGTTCGCTCTTTTCACTGCTTCTGAGCACTGCTTACTTGCTTTCAGGTCACCAGAGATTATTACGCCAAGTCTTTTTCCTCATTTATTTTTCGCACTTCAATGGAACTCATACTGGAACTTGCCTTTTCATTTTTCTAACGATATGTCAAACTTTGCTTTTTATCAATATAAAAATTCATTTGCCGCTTATGAGCTCAGTTCATCAGTGTGTCTATGTCAGTCTGAAGTTGTAGACGTTCAAGTTCATTTGTAGATTTATTTCCTAAATTTGAACCATCAGCGAATTTAGATATTTTGCAATGCAGCCCATTATCAATATCATTAAGATATATGAGAAAGAGAACCAGTCCCAAGACTAATCCTTGTGGTACTCCACTTGTTACGTCTAGCCATTCTAAGGCTGGACCATTAATCACTACTCTTTGTTTACGGCCATTTAACTAAATTCCTTTCCACTGAAGTATAACCCCATGTGACTTAATTTTTGCCGGTAATCTTTGATATGGAACCTTATAGGCAACGTTAACTGCTTTACTTTCGTCATACATACTGATTATATCATAAATGAAATCAAGCAGATTTGTCAGACAAGAGAGATACCGTCGACAACCATGTTGCGAATCGTTTACCAAATGGTGGTTCTCTAAATGGTTTACAATGCTGTCTCGAATCATGGATTCCATAAGTTTTCCCCCCACAGACGTTAAGCTAATAGGATGATAATTTCCGGGTTGTGAGTTACTACCTTTTTTTAATATCGATGTTACATTGGCAAACTTCCATTCATCTGGAACTTTTCCTGTGGCAAGTGACTTATTGAAAAGGTTTCTCTGAAGCTTTCCCAAGCTACACTGGTCGGCGAAGCACTAATCGTCAAGAAACAGTGACCAAAACTCAACAGTCAGAACTCAGGCCAAGACAGACTACTCCAGCTACACTCCCCAGCAACGTGTTACAGCCAATAAGAGCGCAGCCTCACCCAGCTACCCGCAATCATTCCCAGCTGCGCCACCGACCTCTCCACACGCTCCTGATGATATGATGGATTCAAATCGAAACGTTGACACAAACTTAGGAGTTTTGCTACACAACCTCCCCACCCATATTAAGAGATATTAGGCAACTTGAAAAATTCACTGATAAAAAAACAGTTATCTGGTTATTTCAAGAGAATATATATATATGTAGTCATCAAATTTACCTAGAAAGAGAAACGTGCACCTTGTCTCTAATTAGTGTACGTCACTTTTGAATACGGTGTTTGTGAGTGAATTTCGAACTCCCAAACTTATGAATATATATCAACAGTAAAATACAATGGAATTATTCAGTCTAAGAGGCTGAAAAAAAGATGAAGGGATTAGTGGCTCCAAATTTTCGTGGCGGGAGAGATTCCATTTGTAGGTACAGAATGTAACACTAGTCTGGGAAAAGGTTACTGGGTTTTAAGAGGGAAATGAATGACTACTCTGTCTTTGGACTGAACAGATCATCTACATGTCTGACCAGAATATAGTCATCTAGCGGTCGATTGGTGAAGCGAAAGACCAGCTACAGGTTGATGGAAAAACATTGATCATCCCACGATCGACTGGAAAAGAGTCGACCACCTCACTGTCGATGGGAGAAAGGTCGATGTGACCACCATTAATTAGATAAAGGTCTTTAGTCACCGGTTTTCTTAATACAAGTGTCTTTGAATCATAAATCAAGTGCAGAGAAGATTCATCATACACGAGTCTGTTGTTGGTGAACAGTTGTCCACCTTCCCCTCTCCCCACAGTGGGTAACATAACGGAAAGGTCACATCGACAGTAGCTGATCGGGGAAAAATAGTTGGCCGGCCACTCTGCAGTGTAAAGAGGCACTCCGACCACCATTCGATCAGAAAGAGGTCGTGTTGTCACCCATAAATCGATTGAAAAAGCGTGTTCCAGACACCAGTCAATCTGAAGGACGTTCCCCAACCACCAGTCAATCGGAAAGAGGTCGTCCAACCACTGTTGGATAAGAATGAGGTTGTCCAGCCACCAGTTGATCAGAGAGCAGTCGCTCAACAATCGGTCGATCGGGGAAAGGTCTCGAAGCAGCGTTCAGGCAAGAAAAGATGAGAGTGAGGCCAGTCAGCTGTTGCGACTGGGAACGGGAAAGGTCATTCCGGGAGATAACCCACTCCCGCTAACGTGATCTCCTGCTCATCTATGTGGAAATGTGGGCTAACTAGCTCTAAACTGAGCCCGGGGTGGGTATAGTGGGGAGCGGGGAGGAGGAAGAAGAGAAAGAGAGCGGGGAGGATTGTTCAGGGAAGATAAGGCACATGGGATAGGGGGCATCGGGGAGAGAGAGAGAATGAGATGGTACAAGGGAGTCGGAAAAGGTGAAAGATGCGAGGATGGTGACGTAAAAGAACTGACGCAGATTGGAGAGGGAATGAGGGGAGTGAGAGAGAATGGGAGGCTGATCATATAGGAGAAGGGCTGTGGGTAGAGTGCTACAATCTCAACCATCAGCCTGTGGTTCAGCCCCGGCTACAAAGATATTTGGTTTAGATTTACTAAAAGCTTTTATTTCTTTATTTTTTTTTCTCAGTCATAAGCGCCAGCCATTCTTGAGATGATCGTCTGAAAACTTTCCTCTTTTTTTATGAAGAGATTTGGATCTTCATTCAAATTTTACGGGAGTCAAATAACCGATTCCTTGGATTCCTTGTCTTCAACAGAAATGTACGGGAGCAAAACACGTCCATTTTATTACGATTGCAAGATAAACGGGAAAAATATTTCCTTCCACCGACGCATGTCGGTATTTCTGGTATATTGAATGTCTAGATAACATTAATTTTCTGGTTTTCAAGTGTGCTTGTTTTGGAGTCTCTTCTTTCTGTCCGTACGTCCGTAATAATTTCCCTCATTATTTTGTTTGTCGCTGTAGCCTGAATGTGATCAAAGTAATGTTATTCTTATCTTGTTCCCGATTTTTTTATTCTGTGGTCGTAAGCTGAGTGTAACACAACCAACTCATCCCTGGGAATATGAAGAGGCGATCGTTTTCCCTTTCCAGGTCTAATGATGCAAGAGACGGATGAAACAGTTTAGTTTCGCAAGTGTTATTCACAAGACAACTCTGACACAAAAATAATGGGCTCAGACAAGAGAAAGCAGAGTCGATTCTGTTTTGCTTTGCGTCGAATCTCAGCTTAGGGAGTTTCAGTTATTGAAATAAAAAACAATGAGGCATTGATATAAAACTAAAAGGAATACATTATATGATGGAACATATGACGCTACTTAAGGCTCAAGGTTCCTGGAAACCGTGAATATTCGGGATGGCTTAAGTTTCGGAACAACGACTGTCAGACTGTTTGCACTGGCGGTGTCTGAATCTGCTCGGCGCCGATGCAGGAGAATCTAATCGGCTTTAAGGAGGCAAACAAAGGGGATTCTGCGCCATTGTGAATTCTCTTTGATTTCGCATCGAATTCGTACGAGGTTGACAGTGCTGTGGAAATATTGATTCGTCCAGCTCCTGCATGGGATAATCTGTTCCATATTCCTCCGCTGATTTAAAAGTTTATTAAGGTTTTGGTGACAGAGATTTTGAAATAGGACTCACGGCTAAGTGAACCGTTAGCAAGCCTGAAAAACTGTCTGTTCTGGAAATGCTTTACAACTCAAATTTTCCCTGACTAACATTAGACAATTATGTTCTCTTTCGTTCGCACTAATTCTCAAATTTTTGCAAAAGTTTGCCTTCTTATACAAAATTTCCACTTGATTTTCTTTGGTAAAGAAAACGAGACTCGTCCCTCCGGTTCAGTCGTTGTTTTGATGATGTCTTGTGTCGCTGTCCTGAGGGAGACATTCCGCCGTCAGAACCTTAATTGCTTATTTGAATATCGCTCCAGACTTTGATTGGCTGTTTGCATACTACTTAATACTTAGATTGGACGCCAAGATAGACACTTACCACTTAAATTGGTTGCTGAACTGCATCCGTGGAAGGTCTCGTAATGTATGATTCTCCGGTTTCTGATAGGTTTGAGGCATATCATTCAAGTTGGGTGAAGGGTGGGGGAGGATTATATTCTTATCGAATTTCGTGTCTCGTCGTTTGATGTAGTTATCCCCTGATAATTAACCGTTTGCTTAACGATGTAACTTCTGCTTTCAGCCACTTCATCATGCATTGATTTCAAGCCCTAACGGCTGAAGTAGCGAGGAGGCAACACATCCAGTGGGCTCACTGAATAATCGGTTTCAGTATCAGTTTCAATACTTTATTCCTTGATAGCGCTGTTCGGAACATTTCCTTCTCTCTTGAGGATCTTTCATATCAAGATGATTAATTCAAGCAATGAAACAACTGTGATTGAAATACAAAATGTCTTTGTTACTCAAAAGCACAGACATCATTTGACTCCATTCACAAGCAAGATAAAACGTCATTATCTCAGACGCAGTACAGGACGTGACATACACCATTGAAGGAAAGACATCTCGATGATAACCACGACCTACGGAAGGTCTGTCTGACATCACAGTAGAAGGTTTATCTGTTTTATTTCAGACGAGCTCTTCTAGGTCGTCGTATTTCCATTATTCCTTTAAGTCTGCTTTTGCTGTAGCGCTGGACTGCAAATGGATGCATAGTTTGAACACGCGATGCTGGCGGAATTTTGGTCCATCCTCCAGACTTGATTATGAAGGCATATGCTTCCTCTTCTCATCCCTCCTGTCTCCTGTCATCCTCCATCCTCCCGTCACCTCTTCGTTTCTCCTATCATCCCTCCTCCCGCCTGTGATCTCATCCTTCTTCCTGTGAAACCTTTTGCCGCTGCCACAGACAGATATGGCGTCAGAGGCAGCTAGCTCTCGGGCTGTGCTTCTTCTTCTTCTAATGAAACTACTTGGTCATGGAAGGGCTTAAGATGCGGTCTCTGTTAAGGCTGCAGATACACATGAGAAGTGTTTAGATAAACACACAAGTGGATTATATTGCGAGAGTTTGTCTGTTGCTCTTCTTGGTCACTCCGGGATTCCCTCCAAACTATCGTCTCTTGACTTTCCAGTACCCAGCGTCTCCTCGTAACAAAACGGTCTCTCTCACCTTTTTAACATCCATTATCTCTTCGAAATGAACAAGTTTCTCGACATCTCACTACCCAGCGTCTCTTCCAGTCATAGCAGTCTCCATCCAGTTTCCAGTCTATCAGAGTCTCTCCAGTACCTAACATCTCTCACACAAACCGGTTTCCAACTTTTCAGTGTTCAACGTCTCCTCCTCACAGGTTCGGATCTCTCAGTAGTCTCGTAACCAACGTCTCGTGATATTACAGAGTCTCTCTCGACTCCAATAGCCAGAGTGTCTGACACAAAGCGTCTTTAACTTGCACATCCTTCCGCTGTGATTACCTCTGGAAATGGTAAGCAAATCGGGCGGCAGGCCTCCTTGATGGCCTTTCCATGTTCCTGATAATCAATAAGGATCAGCGCCATTCCAGACGGCTGAATCCTTCGCACTTCGCCTCCCCGCCGGTAATGGCTTCCCCAAGTTGCCTCGGAAGATGGTGAGCTGAGTCCCCAATTCCTTGTACTGCTGTTGCGTTTGAGGGTCGCTAATGAAGAAATCACTGTGCTTTCTATATTTTGATCTTACGTAGTTACAAATTTTCCTGCAGTCGTTTGGACACTGCATGCAAAATTTTTTTCCTTATAAGTAACTAGATTTTCTTTAGACCTAAGTTGGACCAGTTCGCACTTGCCTGTGTTATATTTCTAAATGATAATCTCTGGTTCTCTTTTTCTTGTTCCGATACATCTGCTTCGCGTGTCAGAGTACTAGAACTAAACCTTAAAGTCCAGATCAACTCTAGATGTTGTAGAGGGTTTAGAGTATGGGTTGCTCATCACTCCTCGTGTTCATTCCACTTCAATCCTCAGCGTGTGATGGAACATCCTTCGACCATTGACCTCATGTACTCTCTTTACCAACCTTTGGTAATATGTCGTCAGTAAGGACTGTGCACAGGCCACGCATGGCATTCTTTCAAGCTTGTATGATTTTCCTCAAGTGGTTTAGCATTCCCTTCGTGCATCAACTGTGACAGTGACCGTGAGACGTGACTTTCCGGTGGTCGTTTTGGAAAAGGGACTTGAAGAAGGAAACTTTGCTGGTCAGTGAAACGCTGTGGCATTGAATAGTTACATGAAGAGTTAGGTCCGGAGCCCAGGCAGCCCACCACTGCCTATGCTGTGTTATTCTCTGTTGCACGTTTTACTGACCACGTTTATTGCAAGTCTAGTATCCCTCCATTAGTTATATTTGTATTTGGTTGACTCACTGCGTTGAGTGATTAGGTCGTAGGTCCAAGTGAAACCAGCGCTTCACTGTGAGGCTATACTGATAAGAAATTCAGAGTAGCGGGCTGCGTGACTATACGCGTGAGTGCCTGGGGCTAGACTGATGTATACATACGATAATGTAATCTACTATAGAAAATGGAAGGTTAGATGCTTTACAGGACATACTATTACAGATGGTACATATTACATAAATGTGTCTCTGTCTTATATCACGTATCTACAATATTTTTTGTAAAAAAAAAGTAGTTGAAACAGCTGAAATATTCATATGTGAACCTCGTGATAATCTTCGATTGTTCGATCTGCCAGTTGAATCAAACCTTGACTTTGGCATGGTCTGAGCAAGATAGTCAGCCAACCACTGATGACTCGTCAACATTCACAGGCAGACATTACAACTAAAGTCAAACTGTATGAAGTCATATCGGCACCTCCGACTCCTGCCAGGAGGAAAGAAAGAGAGAGAGAAAAAAAGACCTGAGTTGCCTCTTCGACCGAAGCCCGACCCGACCTAATCCGACTCGCTTTACAGACCCCGACCCGAGGTCCTTATTGTCTTGGGACGGGGGCGTCACCCTGGCGTCACTGGACGTGATGGATGGAGGCTAGGACGGCGCGTAGGCTTATTGACTCCTGGATCCCGGGACTGTCCCCTGAGTCGCCCTGACCAGCTTAATTATGCCATGTGACCTCAGGTCCTTGTAATATCCGACTATGATTTCTCTGATTCTGTGGTGCGTGTGAACAGATAATCAGCATCTCAGACAATCTATTTTCTCTTGCATCAGCGTTTAATTGTAAGTGAATGTGAAATAATCATTACCTTTTAATATTTTAGAATCCACTGTTTCATTTCTCTAAAGATGCATATGTAAAGATTTTGATGATTAAGAATTTACAGATATTCTAATTTTCGGATAATGGAAATACGTGCCAAATGGGTTCTTGTTAACGCGGAAAATAGTGTTAATCAATCAAATGAAATTTAGGCTTATCAGTGGAACAACGTACAGTAAATTGGGTGGATTTGTTCTTTGTTGGCGTCCACAGTTGGTCAAGTTTTGCTCATTTTAAAAAATTAGTCTTCCTCCCTTCTCTTTCTCCTCCTCCTCCTCCTCCCCCTCTTCCTCCATTCTCCTCTTCCTCTTCCTTACCTTTCCTCCGCCACTCTTTCTGTTCCAGACATTCCTACAACTTTAACAATATTCTTATAGCTCCTGTTCATAAGATCTTACACGAAAGACTGATTTAGTTAGACAGTAAATCACACTATTCAAAGTGTTCAACATGTTATTGGAGGCAATAGTAAACGTACATTACATTGCAGTATCATGGAAATATAATATTTACGTGTGAGTCCCTTGACATGTTCTACGAATGTAAACAGAACAACAGACATTACACAGCATTTTGAAATCCTTGAATGTACAGAAGTTACAGACTTACAAATAAAGCTTTAAAAGTGACTGTTACAAAAGTCTGTAGTTCGATTGTTAGTAAATAAGACGGAACTAGAACTATCCTAACTAATGAGCAGAAGTTGGAGAAATTGAAAGGCTTTACAACACTGATTATATTCCTCATCTCTCGCCTCCTTCCTATTCTTATATCTTCCTATTAGCTCCTTTTGTTCCTCCTCTTGCTATTACTTCCTTCTCCCCTTCTCTCTCACCCTGCTTTTTCTACTCCTGTTTTGAGCCTTCCTGTTTGTATCCTCCCCTTTCCTCTTCTTCACCCTCACATCCTCTCTCACTTTCTTCCTTTTTCTCCTCCTCTGCCCTCCTTGTCTTCTCCATCTCCACCTTTGTGCTTGTCTTACTTCCTCCGGCTGCTCTTTCTTTCCCAACCCTCTTCGTCCCTCATCTTCACCTGCTTCTCTCCACTCCTTCATCTTCGACCTTCTGCATCTATGTTCCTCCTTCTCCATTCGTTATCCGTCCTCTTGTACACTCTACCTTCTTCCGTCCTCTTCCTCCACCCATCATCATCCTCTCTCTCTTCCCACGTACGTTTCCCACTCTCTCACTCTCCTTGCTCCCTCTTAACTTCCTGCGCTTCCTCCTGCCCCTCGTGCTCAGAGGTGTATCGTCATTCCTCACCAGCTCAGGTTCTGCAGCAACAATGCTGGCGAGGCAATACTTCGCACTGACAGCGGCCAAGACGACGTGTGTATGTAAAGCTTTTCACAACATCCCCGGGCGAGACAACGTTCCGCGGGTCTGGTGCTCCAGACTTTCATTCGCTTATTTTCTGTATGCTAGCCTTCAACGTGCAATGGCCTGGGCAAGACATTACAGGCACTCGACCCCCACATGCTATGGCGTGGACAATACTTTGCAGGCACCCGACAAACTTGAGTGTATAAAGTTATGCAGATATAGATGAGTATGATGCAAGTTACACAGATGGGCTGAGGGCCCCATACATCAGCACATAGGTAGATGCAAGCATAGCCCAGGATAGGTCGGTACCCACATGCTGTCAAAGAGGACGAACTCCTCCTTCTGAGTCTCAACGTTCGGCAAATGAAGCGATGGCACGTGTAACTGACTGTGACATGATGTATACTTTTTAATGATATTGCCTGTGCTGACCGGTTTACTTGTTATCTTACATTTACAGAGTTGACTAAGACCGTTTACAGAGATAACCAACAACACGCTGACTTTGTGAAGCAGAGGAGGAAAGCGGAGATGAGGTGGAGCCAGAATCCCCACAGACACGTAACTTCTTTTACTCGTTAAGTTTTTACCTGGCACACCGTGACACCTCGAAGTGGTGTGTGTTTGGTGTACTGGCCTTCGGTTTCCTATGGAGAAAGATGAGTAGAGTTGCAGGAACATAATTCACATATATGGGGCGGAGGAGAGCTGGTTACTCCTGCCCGTGGATACAATACAGCGAGTGAGAGAAACAAGTTCTTTTAGACGAAAGTTTCAAACAGGATGATTTACATTTGTAATAAATATGGCCGACGTAGACCAAACCGGGGTCGGACTGCGATGCGAACAAACTTATCATACTTTTCTCTTGTCAGTTTGGATGATGCCAGATCATAAATATCTCGGGAATGGCCATGGACATGTGCAAGACTTACAAGTAATTGTTGATGATATGGAAAGAATGGCCGCCGCTCAGTCAAAACAAATCTAACCGTAAAACTAAATGGTTCACTAATACGACCTGTAATGCCTTGCGTTGTGTCATGTTTAAAGAAAATCGGTTCCTCCTGGTGAGAGATGAGCTCTGATCCAGACTTGACCCACGGTCGAAACGAACATTAACTCTCATGTTTAGGAACGAAACGGTAATTTACTCTCCTGATAGACGTAGCGCGAGAAGGGGTAAGGAAGATGGTGGTATGGGCGAGAGACTGAGGCCATATCGGTAAGGGTGTGGAAGGGAAGGGATGGTATCGGCAAGAAATGGAGACCATATCGGTGACAGCGAGGGATAAGGGCGGCAGTGGAGGGAGTACGGGAAGTATCGGTGGGAGCGACAGGGTTGAAGGCAGATCGAGGTGAGAGATCTGTTGGAGAGGGTGTGAGAATGCAGGAACAATGAGGCGGTGGAAATGGAAGAGGGAGAGTCTTTGGTAAGAGTGGAACGAGTCAGCCGAAGACGGCAAGGAGACGGTGCATGTAGGATAACGTAAATGTTAGAGGGATCGAAAGAGCTGTTGCGAGAGTGGCAGCGTCAGTGAGAAGCCGAAGTATAAGTGTGTGGAAGCACGGAGGCGGGAGTCCAACTGGTCCCTGGTGACTATCGGATGAAGAAGCGGTGTTGGTCGTCAGACACATTCCGTCACACCAGCTCCCAGCCGGTAATCGACGAGGTTGGGGTCGCATACGCGCGGCCATACGTCATTAGCGAGCTATTCCCACCCCGGGGCTGGCTAGAAATAGTGACGCATAGTGGCGTGACGGACGTGACGCAACGCCCCTCCAGCTGTGAGATACGCCATGAGCGGGTAGCCCCAGTATTCCCTGGTAGAGGCGGTAATCTCCGACCAGCGTCTTTGATGTGTTTCTTGGCTTACGTTGGGCAAACTGGGCCTGTCATGTGGCGGTCCTGATGCTCATCTCTTTTTCATTAATTTATTTCCACAGAGACCCTCAAACACAGAGAACTACTTTGTAATTATTTCTATAACTGTCATTAGCGCTTTTATGGCTGATCATTGTATTATGAATTACGTTGACATAATCGTTTTTTTCTTTATTCGTATGTCTTCACTAAATATAACAAAATTGCAAATATAATTCTTTCTATTTCTTTGTTTTCATCAATAACGGAAACACTTGTTTGGGTCAGTAACGGGAACACGTGTTTGTATCAGTGACGGGGACAGACGGCTACACCAAAATGTATGACGTGATAAGCACATTTGTTCTTTAGAGTTAAAAGTTAAAAAAAAAGTTGTAAACTTTGGTGAAAAATAAAATGAAAAGTGTGCTTGAAAGTCTGGTTGAATATTGAAAATGAATAGAATCAAACTGTGTCAAACTCGCATTCCTTCGTCACAACACAGACAGTCATATTGGTGGGCGCGAATACAAAGTGAGCCAGGCTGTTCGAATCGGTCGAATTTCTTGTGAGATGTATTTTGGGTGTCTGTTGTCCGTCCGTTTTCTTCTCATTCGTTTTATGTCTTAATACGTCTCCTGTATTTTAGTTTGCACTCTGCCAAGTGGAGGGAGGACTATTCTTCTACCCTCTGCGTCCACGTCCGTGTCCACGTTCGTGTCCGTGCCCACACTTTGGCTAAGTTATACATCACAGTTCCGTTCTAAGCCAGTGTTTAATGTATGGTCGTGTAGCTTCATATATAAATACAGAGAGATGAGCGCCTCAACATCCCACCAAGAGTAGGTCGCCTTGACCTACAATCCAAGCCTCATACATGAACTTCGCAATGGGGGATTACCAGCTGGCTGAATTCAAGTATTCATATGCAAGTGACTGATTTCTCATCATGAATCTGTGTTGTCCTGCTATCAGTAATGACGAGGTATCAAAGTACACATTCCCATCTTGACTCGTGTTTCAGATAAGAGGCCAAGTGGATGGGTGAAGAGAATGTATTGCCTCAGATCAACGTGCCACACCTCTGACACGACAGCAATACAGCCATACAGTTGGCCGTAAGAAAAAGACTTCCTGTTTCCAGTTGTTAACTTCCTGAGCATGACAGCCAGGTGTGGCCCTGTTCCAGCCAGATGTGGCCCTTCCCCAGCCAGGTGTGGTCTTGCCCTAATCAGGTGTGGTCCTGCCCTAACCAGGTGTGGTCCTACCCTAACCAGGTCTGGCTCTGCTCTAGCCAGGTGTGGCCATGTCTTAGTCAGGTGTGGCCCTGCCCTAATGCCTACTTGGAGCCGGTCTGCTTGTGACACTATCAGATCCTCTTCCTACCAGCTTATGTCCGCCCCTTCTGTCTGCTTAGGGCCACACTAATTGCCTGCTAGGGTCCTCCCTGGTTGCCTCCTAAGGGCTACACTGGCAGAGTATCTGTTCACGTCCGGTTGAGACAGGATGCTTGGCCAAGCCTGGGCTACGCACCCGCACTACAAACTGGTCCACTCCCGTTGGCGTGCCTACAGAGAGGAGTGGCGTGAGCTTTCAACAACACATGACTCGCAGTCTACTGAGTTGCTCAACGTTTCTCGTAGCATCCGAGACATCACGTGAGCCTCGAAAGGTGACGTCAAAGACGTGTGGATGACGAAAGCTAAATCTTGAGTACACCGAATCCGAAAAGAATTGAGACACAACGAGTGATCGAGCAGCGGAGGGAACGTTCGCAGTGAACACCATCCAGGCTGCCGCCAGGAGGGGAATGCAGGACAGATAGTGAGTGACTCACGAGAACGTTCGCCGACCATATGAACGTTCGCTATGACCATGATTTCCTTTTCTGCTGCATACCACCGGGCAGGTTAGAGCGAAAGTCGTTCATACGTATAAGACAACATTGGTCACGTGAGGTAGAATTCTTTCGTCAGAACAGGAACGTTCGTAAACGAAATCGTGAGGATTTCTCAGATTCATCGTCATGAAAATGATGCTCCATATCCTCCACCTCTCTCTGGCTGGCTGCTGTCTGAGCAAGTCCTCGCCTTAACCTAAGCCTAACCAGGTTCGAATCCTGGGTATTACCGATGTGCTGAACTGCCGTATTATAGAGCCGTCGCGTCGTGCTCAGGGGTTGCACCGACGTGTTCAAGTGCAGTGCAATTTTGCTCACAGATTAAATCCATGTTTTAGTAATTCCTTGAATTACGGGCAAATTAGAACGAGGGTTTCACAATATTCCCGATAGATCTAAACAAACCCTGCAAGAAATGTCACAACACCTTATTGTTAGTGACAAGATACCTGAAATTTTAAGTTTGTATCCACTTTTTGCATCTAGTAGGTAGAACTTAACATATGAAACTATGTAACTATGTAATGCATGTAATATCAACCCACTGGGGTCTGACTAAGACCCTTTGTGACCCCTGTAATCCTTTTTGCGCTACCGCTCACGGGATGAGTATGGGGTGCACAATGAATTTGCCGAGGTTTTCCCTGCACAAATCAAATCAAATCAATCACAATATAGTAACCCCTTTTGCGGCAAAGATTTATAAAAAGATGATCAGTCTCCATCCTTCCAACGGCCAAAGCCTCACCCGCTAGCGCTAGCGAACCCATCGTTCTTACCCCATTCCCTTCCACTGGTTACCCTTCCCTACCCGTCCCTCCCTGGCAAGGCGCTAGCGCCGTGATAAGGTCATGATTTATCGAGCCGACCGACCCGCACCTCTACCCACCTCCCTCCCTCCCTCGCGACCTTCCCCAACTGCACACTGAAACATCACGCAACTCCCTCACCTCCGCTCCGTCGCCATTACCAGCGAAAGGTTGAGCCCCAACGCCAGCTGAGTCCACCGAACCCGACACCGACTCTGGGTCCACGTGCGATCTTCGAGGAGGAGGGGGTGGGGGGTTGACGTCCCACCCCACCGACGCTGAATTACTGAGGTGGTGCTACTACGAGAGTCGCTCGCGGACGCTTTGTTACTTAAGGACGCGACATTCACAGGGTTGAGAACACTGCGTGTGGTTTTATAGACTTGAGACTGAAGGGCCTGGTGTGCCTGGTGGGAGAGAGAGAGAGAGAGAGAGAGAGAGAGAGATTGCATGTGCGCGGTCTTAATCTACTGACAAAGACACTGCAACTCTCCATATCTTGCTACTCTGAGCCTCGTTTATAAGGTGAAGAGGGGATGATTTACCGTCGACGTTGAGCCAATTTTTTCTAACAGTTTCTCCTCCCGTCACTCCTGATACGTCATCATTACGTCATCGACAAGCGCGTCATCAGATGGGGGTGCCACGTGTTACCAGGTTCACAATATACTGTGCACCAAGAAGCGTGCTGTGTTTATCATGCATGCGTGCGAGCAGTGCATGGCGCCCTATGACACCCACGACACTGGAGGGTCTTTACCCCAGTCGTCCTTGATGGATAGACAGACTGGAATGACTCGTGCACTGTTTGCTGGTGTGGGATCCGTGGAGTCTCATCTGAACAGGAGTGATTCAACACGTGTGGATCATCTACTTCCCGTCCTCATCGCCTCCCAATCTTCAGGAAATGTCAGTAAACTAGAATCCTACTCATCAAGCGCGAATGTCGCTTCGTCTTTACATGAAAACCAGATATCCGAACTGTATGTAAATCTCTAGACCTTATCATCGTCTCGATGTTATCTGTAATCAGCTGTATATAATCACAGGTCACCAGATGGATGAATCGTTGGCAACGCCTGAATCAATCTGATCATTTCCGTCTCCACTTTTTTCCTCTTATGATCAGCGTGAGTTGGTGCAGCAGGTAGTAGATACGAGCTGCAGGATTCGAACTCTCTATCTGTCGTAGTCGAGAAGCTTATGAGGAGGATTCAGGGCGATATGAAGGCACCCCGCTCTCAGTACGGCGTGACGCAGGTAAACAAAACTCGGCGTGTTGCATTGTGCGGCAAACCCGCCATTAACTCAGCCGACCAACAAAGCGCGGGAAAAGTTTGTTGACACGTGACGTCACAGGAGGGTAAGGTCCTATTCATCCCCGGCGCTCGGGAGTTGGATCGCGGAGGCCGCAGACAAAAAGGATCCAGTCGTCTTTGTTGGGAGGCTGTTGT
>JAUUDW010598995.1:0-11824 GCA_032361385.1 Panulirus guttatus | reverse complement strand
AAAGAATAACCCTGAAAATTTCGTGAGTCCCCAGGACTGAGGTGTATAAAAAAAGTTCTAAAAGTTTTTTTTAGCTTATTAGAGGGAAATATGAAAATTTTAAGAAAAACAAAATAATCTGATGTTAGCAATATTTGTTGATTTAAAGACATTGATTTGGCAAGTAAGCCAAGTCAAACGTTCTCTCATTGTGATGTATGGATAATTAACATTTTAAGATTCTTTCATTGTGCTAATTTTAGTTGCTTGTGACATAAGGAACACTTTATAATGATAAAGCTTGCCCTTCAGTTTCAATAATCACAAGTACGGATAGAGTCCTCACAGGGTTAGACACATTGACCCATTGTGTTATATGAGCAATAGGTTCCTTTTGATTTTTTCCATCGCTAATAATAGTTCCTTGTAATTTAATGCACCTCTTCATACAAATTAAGTGCACCTTCTAATTTAAATGAGGGCAGGAAGAGCCAACCTGTACAAGTACAGATACATTTGCTACAGAAAAAATCATAAAAGTATTGGTGTGGTCCTGTAAGGGTTAAACAGAGATCTGATATAACTTTAATCCAGAAACATCTTTACTCAATAGTCTGTTTCACAGATCTGAGGAACTTCCAAGCCCTATACCTAGGCCAGTTTCACCAACTTCTTAGATACTTAGGATGGATGCATCGAGTCAGAAGGTCATGTAGCTGCAGGTTTTTTCAGAAGAGGAACAAAAATCATGCTAAATTCTTGTAAGGGAGCTGATGGCTTCATGGTTCTTCATCTACTAAAATGCCCTGAATTCAGGTTGCATGGTTCTGTTTCTTATGATCATGACAGTAGCTCTTGCAGATCCTTGCCCTTATTAAAAAAAAAAGAAAAGAATCTCCTGACAGATATACAAAAACCCCTTTTCTTCATGTTTCTTATCTTTAAGGAGCTTTCATTTCTTGGCTGATGCCATATCTAGGTCAGTTTCCAAGACATTGGAAATGTCAGTAGAAAGTTTATTGTTCTTTTGTTTCCTTTCAGTGTGGATGGTTCTTCATGGGATCTTTTTGCTATCAAAACAAATGCCGTTATCAACTTATGTCTCTCCTTTTTCCAACAAAAGTGCAATAGAAATTGATACCTTGGTTATGGATTGGAATCATGACTACCAAATTTTTTCCCTTTCCTTCAGTTTTCATAGACTACCTTAATCTGGGTTCAGGACCCAGCACCAAGCACTGGGTTTGAGAACTTACACATATAGGTTTTTTGAATTTGTTAATTCTGAATTTGAGAATGTCTGACAAACAAACTGCTCTATAATGTCATATTTCTGCTCAGAAACAGTATCACTCAGTCTAGAAATATTTTCACTCATCTTTGAAGATTTAGATTCTTCTGAAACTTCGAGGCTGTGTGTTTAATTTTCTTTTCTACCCTTATCATGGTACAACAATCTACTGATATTATTGTTATATTCAGGAATGCCTATCAGGAACTACTGTCCATTGGCCTTGGAATATCCTGTCTGGACTTACTTGAGATAAGCTTCTCAGGTCTTTTTTCTTAAGGAGACATACTGGGCTCTCATTACAGCAAAGCTGGAGCTGGCAAGGTTCTGGATTTCCTACCATTAGAGTAATATCTTTGGCAGTATAATGTGTCAATGAATACTCTTGAGAATGCTCTCATTGAACTTTTTTAGGGATGGTAGAAGAGTTACTAATGCATGCAATGTCTAGACAGAAGAACCTTTTCATTTTCCATGATGATTGTTTTGGTGTTATGAGCAAATGCAGATCCTAGGATTTTGGCAAAAAAATTAAATTTTGAAACACCCATATGCTCAGTTCAGTCTTTGAGAGAGTTATTGAGATCACTGGAGACTATTGAGGGAATCACCTTTCTGCTCATCCAGGAAACCTGAAAACCCTTTCAGCAAGGAACATCTTGTTTTGGTTGAAAGACCAATTTTAGAGTCTCAAACTGGCTTATATGTAAGAATCCATGATTCCAGGAAGGTAACTTCCACTCTGACCTTCCTGAGGAACCTTTCCATGGAGGAGATTAATAAGTCTTTAACATTTCTCAGCAATCTTATTAAGGGTTACCTTATCCAATATCCAAATTGGAGATCACCATCTTGCCAGAGGTTTCCTGATGCACAACAGGATACCTTTAAAATGGCTGTTTTTGCCGTAGCTTTCTGTTAAGTATTTTCATAACCCTTCTCTTGCATTTGGGGATGCTCTCAAAGGTCACAGGACAAACTGACTCTGGAGAGAAATGTGAGTTTTGAAGAATGAAAAACTGTTTCTCTCCAGGTTGGTGTCCTATAAAGTTCTCACTTAATTTCAAATACTGAGAGATGTTAGCAGTAAAGGCACTTGGATATGGAGCTGTATTTATAGAAAGTAGGTTGTAATATTAGGTAGGAGCCTCTGCAAACTCTACACTAGACTTACTTCTGTGAGTAGCCTGTTAAGGGTGACTAAAGGTTAAGAAGCGACATTGGAGTTCTTTAGTTATGGGAACTCCTTTGTCGTGGCCACCCCCTTGAGTGAGTTTCAGGTGGAAACAGGTGTCAGAGATATAGATAGATAGCTGTAGAAAGTATTGCTCTTCTAACCTTTTATTTAGCACTATCAAATAAAAGTGTTCATACAAGGGCTCACCACACTTGCTCATCTTACATTAGTAAGGGACAGTAGCAGAAGAGAGGAGTCAAAAAAAAGCTTTATACCCTCCCCTCCCAATATATTTACAAGCTTATAATCCAGACTCATTTCTATAAGGACACGACTTCCGTCCATGTGTATGCAGGCAATGCGCATCCTAGGCAATACCCACTGTGGATCTTCTAAGTCTATTTCCATCAATGTTATCCTCAAAATATGTTCTCTCTGACTTGCAGTTCCTTTTGTCCTGTTCTCTTCAAAATATGTAATTCATGTGATGGCAAATTGTGAAAACAGGATTGTTATGATGTCATGGGCAGAAAAGAACATTGTAGTGTCGCTGATCAGCAATGTCTCACAGGTAGTGATTGGCTAAGGAGTGCAGAAATTGTTGTGTCGTATGCTGTAATTGGGCCACCAGTAAGAAGGGTGAAAATGTTTGCTTTCACCTGGAGGTGGTGCATTACAGTCTGCCTAAGTGATAAAGTGAAATTACCCTCCTTTTTGTTGGGATAATCAACCACATTGTTTGTACCATAACTTGATGTTTCAGTACTCTGTTCAAGAGAGGGAAGTTTTAAGATTATAATGGTATAACAAATACATTTGTGGCTGCTGTGTCGCTTGTCTGGTTCTCACCCATAGTACCTCACTTACATAAATGATATCTTCAAGTGTGTGTGCATTTGTATGTTACTTTTTCATGACTGAGCCATAGCACCTAAAGGCCCCAAATTCTGGATGTAGGTGTTTCAGAATCTGGGCTAAGTTTTAGGTTACTGCATGCTGATCTTGAAGGCTATTTTCAAGAGTGTATGAGTGTGTGCAAATGTGCATTCATGCAATTTTTATGACACTCTCACAGCTGAACCTTAGCACCTAGAGGCTCCAAATTTTATGTGTAGGTACTTCAGCAGTTAGACAAGGTTTTAAGCTACCATCTGTATGCTATTTTCAGCTGCTTGTGTGTCTATTATCTTTTGATGACCACACCTTAGCACCTACAGTCCCTAGATTTTGGATTTAGATATTCTATAAACTTGCCAAGGTGGTAAGATATTGCACAAAATCCTTTAAAAGCTGGTATTTGTGCATTTGTTGGTTATGCTTTCATAGCCAAAATAGCTCCCACAGGTCCCACATTTTAGGTGTGGATACTTCCGCATCCTGGCAAGGTTTTGAGTTATAATATATTGGCCATGAAGGTCATTTTGAGGCTACCAAAGGCCACTTTTCCAAAAACCTTAGAGATTACACTTAGTTCACTGCTTTTATTCAAAATAGGTGACTTTGTAGCCTCATGTTATGATTAAGATACTTCAGGCATCAACAAAGGTTCAGAGTTCTATAACCATTTCTTCCTGTGCGATCTTGGTTTTCTAAGAATTTCCCCAAAGATATTGAACTTATTTTCTAGATATGTCAGCATTTTTAGGCATACAAATTTTCCATCCATAGCCTTCTGATTAGGAAATAGTTTTCAATAATGCATGCTCCCAGCATGTTTAGTTTTGTTTTGGTGAGCATCTCATCTGTCTAGCTTAAAGTTTCTCACCCATAATGGATAAACTATTATGGAGGCCTCTTACAACTGATTGTAAAGTAATGCATAACAGCTTCTGTAAATCAGGTAGTCATACTGTGACATTTTATAGGAGATAATAAGTCAGCTCTATAACAAGCACCAAAGCCAGACTGTAAATCTCCATGAAATTGATTCTAAGAAGTGTTAATGAAGTGTTCATGTACGTTAGTATTAATCATTAACTCAGAACTAAAGTGGTGTGAATTTAAAGATGAGAGTTATGTTACAATTTTTATTTAAACAGAGTTTCGTTATGAGTAGGATTGAGACTCAAATCTTGCTCCTGAAGTTTGTTTTCAAAGTATTTTAGGACAGTAGTAGTACCCCCAAAATCCTAAAGTTAACCCTTTTATAGTAGATAAATAAACTTGAAAGAAAGAGCCTCAGTGGAATGATCGACAACAGAGAATTGGTAAGGGGTATTGTGTCTTAAAGGTTCTTTCTTAAGGACACAGTTGGTGTAATGTTTAAAGGCATTTGATTTGTTTACCTTGCAGTGCAAGTTCAAATCATGCTCAGGACTCCTAGTATTTCTACAAACATTGCAGTTAGTTTTCATATTGTGTGCTTACTATCCAAGAGTTGTACAAAATAACTGCAGACATTAATGCATCTATAGAATTTCAGTTAAACTAGTTGCTGTTGTTGACAGAACCAGTAAATCAGATTTCTTTTGCACCAAACATTCACTTTCCAGTCAATTTTATTCTGTAATCCTTGCCAAGATATGTTTGAGCATTCATATTAACTGTTAATATACTTTCAGAGGTTTTTGTTGTTGTTCGTGTATATGTTTGCTTATTTTTGCTCAACAATGAAGGTTCATCATTAAGAGACATAAAGAGTATAGAGTATCTGTGTTATGAATAAGCTTAGGATCCTCATGCATTTTCAGTAGTTTACTAAACTATCAAACAAAAATGGCTAGGTTTTACTTCCTATGTTGTGAAACCTTGTCAAGTTCCTTTACTTGAATTTCCTTAAATTGCATAAATACTGAATTAAGTTGAGAACTAATTGCAAGGCAGTTAAATAGTCACTTTCCAAAGGTGATTGCTACTGCCATTGTGGATGGTGAATTGTCAGGTTTTCTCTGATTGTAATTTACTAGAAAGTTATATCAGTTGCAATCTTAAACTGTGTTGTTATGAACAGCTTACAAGATTACATATGTAGCAGTGTGTTACTGATTAAGCAGTTGGCTTAAGGAGTTTTAACAAAGTTATGTCAAAGATATTCATTCTCTGAATATTGCCACTAAGTTATGAGTGCAACAAACATAAATGTATTTTAGAGGCACTGTAATGCTTGTGTCATCCATTTAGCACTTAAATGTGATGTATTATTTTTGCTTCTTTGGATTTTGAAGTTGATTAGATATTTGGTTTCAGAATTTATCATTGGATTTTTGTAAGTAAATAGAAATGTGAGAAATGCAAAATCAGATATAAAGAATATGTACTATTTTATCACAGCAATGATTTAAAGGTTTCATTTTTTTGTCTTTTTCAAGTAGAACTCCAATGAATATCATTCTGGATATTGAAAACTTCTTGTACTAAATGTTGGCTGTCATGTTTGCTTTCAGATGTCCTTAAAGTTTTATAGATTTTTGTGGAAACCAATCAAGAAAAGTAGTTGTGAATTAAGCCAAGTAGTGTAAGATGTAAATTTTTTGGCAACCCAAATGCCATGTTGCACATTGTTTTGAAAATTAGAAGAGGAACATTGATAAGCTATTACAATAAATTCTCACTGTTTTGCAATGTTTGGGACCAAGCTTCTGATATTGAGGTTTGCAAAATAGCAGTAGTATTTTCTGGCCCTTCCAATCCCCTGCCTGCCACTTCATATGTATGTATATCACTTTTATCATGCACTGCAGTTCTGATGGTATTTTGAGTTTGACTTAGCAAATCCCTATTAACAGATTACCATAACTCATAATATCCCACTCCAGTGTTTGAGAGAATGTCATACTGGGAATTATTAGTAAGTTTGACTTCCACACACCATACTCCACTCTCTCTCTCTCTCTCTCTCTCTCTCTCTCTCTCTCTCTCTCTCTCTCTCTCTCTATGTCCCTGTTTCAAGCATTTCCTGTAATGTTAGCCATATTTTATGTTTTCCTTTACAAGACCCAGCAGAAACCAAGGCTGAATGCTTTAGTAGGGATATGAAATTCACAACAGCATAAGTGTCGAACCATGACCCAGTTCAAAATATCTGTAGCATGTGGTGGAAGCTTGAAGGTAACACATTCAGACTGAGCTGATCTGGTTGTTCTTCCTTTTGACTTTTTTTTTCTCAATTTGCAGATTAGAAAATTTAATTTTGTGCCACCATCAATATGAAATATCCCACATTCCATATACTGAAGTGCAAAATAGTGAGACTTTACTGTGTGAAAAATCATGATCACCCAACATTGAATATTATATATTAGGCTGAACTGTTGTTTTTGAATGTTTTTAAGTAGAAATTAGGATGATTGTTTGCTGTAGGCTTAAACAAAAGGAAAGTTAGTATCTGTGAGTGTTACTGTTGTCATAGTTAAAAGTTTATTTTTGATATGTAAAAAGAATATTATTGTTTACATAGTTGTATGTGTTTTTCTTGAAATTAGTGAGATTATAAGTCCATTTCCTTAATTTTGTCCGGGGCTTATATATAGTCTTCCCTACCATTTCCAGACTGAGCATTTTGTTTATATTTTAGTATTTTGCAATGGTAAAATGCATGTCATGAGAGTCACTTAGCTTTTATAGTGTTGGCAAGTAATTCTTTTTTCTTCTAGTTTAGAATTGTTTAGCTTCTCTTTGTTCTTTTTCTTTCAGTTTAATGCTTCTAACTTTCATCACTGAATTTTTCTCTTCTTTCTTCATCTGTGATGAAATACAAGTTTGTAAGAAAAAAGTAATAATGTTGATTATGTATTATTACAGCTTATTACCACTGAGCATTAAATCAAGTTTGGATCACTAGAATCTCTCCCAGACATATGCATTCACTCAGATACATGTACATTATAAACACAGTTGGCTGTGTCTGTTGGTGTTAGTGAAATCATAGCAAATCATTTATGTGATTTAGCCCAATTGACATACAGGTTCCTTACCATATCCCAATTGATAAAGTATTGCATGTATATTCAACTGGCTTGCAGTTGTAAATTGCTGTCATTGGCTATTATTATGCATGCATTGTGATCTTAAGTAATTGTTTTTTCATTTGTATAGAATTGTTTTAACTGTCTTTGCATACATGTTTTTGGTTTATTTCTTTTGCTTCCCATTTTCATCATTCTAGTTTTCTTTCATCTTTTTACTCATAGTAATTAAGTTTCTCTGTTGTGAAAAATACTCCCTAATTCTCTGAGATATTTCAAGCATATAGGCAAAGGCATGCACCATTTTGAGGAATTAATTTTGCAGAACTGGGGTCCCTAAACTTAGTCCTACTGGCTGGCATGGTTAGAGACACCCAGTACCCTGGGGGTAAATTTGCTACCTTAATGATAATGATACAGGAATACCCCTTAGATGTATTCCTTAAAAAGGAGCTTTTAAGAAACCATCTTTCTTCAGGTCATTATAGCACGTGTGACATGGAGATATGTTCCTAACAGCATTACTTTTTGCCTATGAGTACTTCCATTTTCACTCCCTAAGTGATTCTTGATCTTATCATGTGTGGTGTATTTCCAGCATTACCACTTGCAAATTTTGTACCAGATATTATGGGTAAAGACAGTTCAGGAATGTTATGTAAAATGATGAATGAAGTGAATGAGAGATTGAGCATTCACACTTAAGTTTAATGGCTGGAAGCACAATAAACTAAGTGCTGATTGGCTCAGAGTGCTCTACATATGTTGAAGGTCATTGGCTGAGCAAACGTAAACAGAAGTGATGGATGCAACCAGTTCATTTGAATTCACAGTTTTTCAACACAATTGCTCTTTAGGGAATCAGCATTTAGCAGGATATCCCTGTATTGATAATGATAAGAATTTAGAAAAGCTAATTGCTCTTTTGGGAATCAGCATTTAGTGGGATATCTCGGTAATGATAATGGTAGTCATTATGATGTATATTTCATAATCATTCCCTGTTTCCCACCTATATAAGTGAGTTAGTGCCAGGGACAGACATAGAGTAATCTCGTTTGGTCACATCCACTTTCTAGCTGTCACATATAATACACTGAAACCATATCCCAGAGTGTACCTCCTCACTCATCCTATGCCATGTACGCATTAGCTCCCATAGTCCTTTTTTATTACCATTTCCACTCCCAGATGTCTAAAACACTTCATTTCCTCAATGTTCTCTTCATTCAAGCTTACACTTCAACAAACCTTTCTCTTTCTGCTGCTAAACCTGATAATCTTGATTTTCTTCTCATTTACTCTCAACTTTCTCCTTTCACACACTCTCCTAAGCAGAATCCAGTTAATGTAGGTTCTCACTCAAATCTGCCACTGGTACTGTGTCTTCAGCAAACAATAACTGACTCGCTTGCCAGTCCCTTCCATCTCTCAGAGACTACAGACCTGCCCCTCTTCTCAAAACCCTTCCATTCACTTCTTTCACCACCCCATCCATAAACTGATTAAACATCCATGGTGACATCACACACCCCAGTCACAGACCCACCTTAACCTGGAACCACTCAATCCCTCTCTTCTTATTCACACACACCTTCCTCTCATGATAAAAACTCCTTACTGCTCCTAATAGCTTTTCTCCCACACCATATATTTGAAACACCTTCCACAAAATGCCTCTGTCAGTCCTGTCGTACACTTTCCCTAGATACTTCAATGCCAGACATAAGTCCTGTTTCTCTTGAGTATTTCTCACATATTCTCCTAAGCAAACACCTGATCTGCACATCCTTTACCATCTCTGAAATCACATTTTTCCTCCTCAGTTTAATGCTCTGTCTATGCCACCACTCTCTCATACATGGTACGTAGCAGGTACACCCAACAGACTTTTACCTCAATAATTCAAACATTCACTAAACAGGCATTTTACCAAACCTCAGGCACTTCACCATGAGCAGTACATACATTTAAAATCTAAACTAATCAACCAAAAATACAATTAACCCTATTCTTAAGAAACTCAAATGTGGTCCCATTCACTCCAGCTGCTTTGCTGCATTTCATCTTGCACATTGCTTTCACCATCTCTTCTCTTTTCACCACTCTCCAAGACTCTTTTGCTTCACATACCTCCATGTATAAATCATCCCACATCTGCCTATCCTGTCACTGAACACATTAAACAATCTTTCAAAATACTCTATCTCTTTACATCATTGTGGCCTGTTACCAATTTCTCATTTGTCTCCCCTTCACTGATGTTCCCCTTTGTTCTCTGTATTTTTCTCACACTAGTACCTCCCTACAAGACATTTTCTTATTCTTCCTGAAGTTTGCTGATATTCGCTCATCCCAATTCTCATTTGCCCTCTTTTTCAGCCCCTGTACCTTACCCTTGACCCCCTGCAGCTTTGTCTTTTACATCTCCCAGTTACTTGCACTCCTTCCCTGCATAAAATGCCCATATACCTCTCTTTTCTCTTTCACTAGCAATTTGTCTTCCTCATTCCACCCTTCTTTATCTTTTTTCACCTGTCTACTGCCTACCCTCTGTATGCCACACACTTTTCTGACATATGTAAGAAGTGCTTCCCTAAACACCTCCCATTCCCCACCCACTAAATTTAATCTCACCTTTTACTATTCTTCACTCAGTCTCTCCTGGTATCTCATTTCACAAGCCTTCATTCTGTGCTCACCCACTTTCATAACCTTTGCGCTCCCACACCAGTACATCAACACAATTCTTCCCTTCCACTTTAAATTGTGCCTCATATGCCTGTGTTCCACCCACTCAAAAGCATATGTAATAGAACTGCAAACCACACAATATACTGCACTCAGAATAATCAGTTACTGCCTACCAACTGCAAACACTTAGCTTCCTCACAACGAAACAAAGATCTTCCCAAAACAGTCGCATTTCAACATGCTCAGCACTCAGTTCTATGCAACAGCATTAGATCCCACTCTACAAGTAACCCCCCTCCATAGAAATAAAAAGCTTACCCCTGCCTCACACTTCAACAACTTCTACTTACAGATCCCTACACCCCCAACAATTATGTTACTGGCAAAGTACATGCACAGTGAAGTAACCCATCGTCCCAACTTGGTCTTAAACTCCAGCCCTCTGGACATACACCCATCAGAAACCACTCTCCCCAGATTGACACCCATCACTACAGCACTACAAATGCCATTTCAGCATATCCCAAGAACTTTCATGCCCATCATGCAACTATCACAAAGACATTGAGCACTTACAACTTTATTGTCTTACACTTTTTGCACATATATGTACACACATCACAATGCTTTATTACTTGTGGTCCCAACATGTGAATGTGACCAGCTTCCTGAGTATTGCATGAGCCTCATGAGAATAGAAAGGACTCCTGGGGTAGGAAAGTAAGGTAAGGTATATCAGTTTATTTTTACCTGGGACCAATTTCTCTGAAGGAGTCCTGGTATTACCCAGGACCTTTCTAAAGGTCCCTACAGCACAAAGCTGCTTTGAGAATGATCACTGGAAGTCTAGCAACCAGAAATGCACAAACCCCTTAACAGTGAAACAAAGAGCCTTCCATTTCTGTCCCACCTCAAAGTGCAACAGCACTAGACCTATCTGAACCACTTTATTACAAACTACCAACCCCTAAGTAGAAATAAAAAGCTTACCCCTGCCTTACACTCAGTAATCTCTTCTTACAGATCCCCACCCCCAACAAATATAACACTGACAAAACATATGCACACTGAAATAACCCAACAAGCATCATATATCCAACCCCCTAACTTGGTTGTTAACTCCTGCCCACCAGATACATACCCATCAGAAACCACGCTTCCCAGACATACACTAATCTCACTTTCCTGTCTACACTGTAGACATCATTCATCGTAACACTACAAACACCATCACAGCATATCTCAAGACCCTTCATGCTCATGATGCAGATATCATGAAGAAGTCACCGAGCACTTACTACTCATTTCTACTGCAGTCTCTAGAGTACATAGATGCCCACACATCATAACACTCTGTTACCTGTAGTCCGAAGCAGTCAATGTGGCCTGCTTCATGAGTACTGCAGGAGCCTCATAAAGATAGAACCTCCTTGGGCAGGAAGTGAGTCATAGAGTGGGGGATGGTGCCAAGGTTCTGGAAACACCGAAGAATGTGTGGAAAGGGAGAACGTTATCAAGGGGGCATAAATGGGTATGTTTGAAGGAAAAGTAGTCCCAAAGATATTATATGGATGTAAAGCATGGGCTATAATGAAGTTGTGCGAAGGAGAGTGGACATGTTGGAAATGCAATGTTTAAAGACAGTATTTGGTGTGAGGTGGTTTGATTGAGTAAGTAATGTAAGAGTAAGAGAGATGTGCGATAATAAAAAGAGTGTGGTTGAAAGAGCAGAAAAGGGTGTGTTGAAATGGTTTGGACATATGGAACGAATGAGTGAGG
>JAUUDW010598884.1:0-11825 GCA_032361385.1 Panulirus guttatus | reverse complement strand
ATGAAAATAATTAAAGACATTGGTAGCGACGGTGTGCAACTCATTGTCTGAACCAACTTGACTTTGTGAAATTGTCTGCAAGTGTGGCCTTATTATACAGTTATGCAATTAGTTATTCGTGATCATCTGCAATGATTGTGTTATCTGCAACAAACTCGAGACAAAGAGATGTGTTTTAGGAAACACATATGAACCTTTAATATGTTGCTACCATACACTTAGGTGGACCCTATCATGATGTGATAAAATGTAAGCGAATTACATCTTGAAAGAATGCCGAAAAATGTTTACCTTCAGAGATTCTAGTAAGTGCATGACAATGAAGTTGGTGGGAAGGTGGCGGACGGGCGGGGAGGTGTGGAGGCTACGGCAGGCAGGGCATCTGAAGCTGGAACTCAACTCCTGCAGGCGGCGAAGGCAGGGGCGACAGAAGGTGTGACCACAGCGGGGCAGCGCCACAGGTTCCCGCTCTCCGGTCCCATACATCTCCGAACACACCACACACCTCAACTCCTCCAAACTTTCAGTGTTCACTGCAATTTTAATAAGGAAAACATCTAAGATTAGTCTTTTTTTTTTCCTTTCACTGGAATAAACGTATTGAAATCAAACATGAACGATCGCCATGGGTTAATCTACTCCACCCATGAACAGTTAGGGACAACTTTAAGAGATAAATGGACAGAAGACGGCTGGAGCGAGTGGAGGACTGACCCGGCATCCTTGCGTTCACCATGGTGGGTCGCAACCAAATAATGCATTAGTAGGTCGCCTACGTCGTTTCAGCCCAGCCAATGCACAGATATGAGAACATAATTTAGTTTTCACGAAGCTCACTGTGTGGCTTAGGGATGATAAGATAAACTTATCATCACTTGTACTCACAACTAACCCTAGAATACGCAGCAGTTACTGAATATATAATACTTTTTCATTAGAAAATAAAGTATTTAAGGTAATACCTCAAAGATGGAGACGGGAAACAAGTCAAACGTCTATTCCTAACAATCCTGTAAAAAAAAGTCCACCTTATTTGAAGGAAAAATGTTTTCTCTAAAACTAAGAATATAGTTCCTAGTTCCTTGTTCTGTATTCTTTGCAACTGAGAAAATAGTTACTGGCTCCTCGTTCTGTATTTCCCGAAAATGGGAAGATAGTTACTGGTTCTGTATTCTCTCAAATTTTAAAGTTAATTACTGGTTACAGGTTCTACATACTCAAATTTCAGAGATTAATTCTTTCAAATCAGTAATAAACAAACATTTTCCACGTGTACTGTAGAGAACAACGGCCTCTACCGCTTTCTAAAAATCAAAATACACCTAAATATACTTTGGCCTATTTACGTTACAGTGAACACAGAATTCGTTTTAGAAATCATTAACGTACTAATGGTGGAGTACTGGTGGAGCGGAATGTTCTGTGCAGCACATGAAAATGTTATCGCAAGTTACTGGTTTCAAAGACAAATTCTCTTTTCCTAAGGTGGAAATATGTCAAAATATATTTGGGAAAATTACGAAGAGTTCAAGAGAATGGTCGTCATACGGCCTGTACAGTGCACAGGAAAAATGTTATTGGCCATTGAATGATCTCCAAGACAAATTCTGCATTCTCTATGGCCTAAGTTAGCCAGAAGTTCATATTTGGTTGTTTTTGACTAGTGAACAACGATGGAAAGTTGTATGTCCTCTACATTACACATGAGAAAATGTTATTGGCCAGTTACTTATTTGCGAAGAGAATCCTGTATTTACTAAGGTGTAGGAGAAAGCATATTTGTGAGTATTTTGACTTACAAAACAATGGTGGAGTTAGATGTTCTCTATAGTATACGTGGCAAATGCTATTGGCCAAATGAAAATCGAATCGTATTCTCAAGGGTGTAAGTAGGTCAGTAGATGAAAGCATATTTATATATATTTTGACTAGCAGAACAACAGTAGAGTCTGCTGTTCTCTGCAGTATACGTGGAAAATGCTATTGGCCAGTTACTGATATGAAATATCACTGTACGTAAGAAGGAATCAACCTGTGAAATTTGAGAATCCAGTAATCAGTGACTTAATTCATCAGTTTTCAAGAATACAGAAAAAGAAGTTAAGTTCCCGTTCTCAGAAAGTACAGAACCAGTAACACTTTCCTGAAATCTGGAGAAGACAGAATCTGAACCTAACTTCCACTACCCGAGACCGTGGATATCCAATAGTAATTAGTTATTATAGTAATTTGCTTTTGTTGTTGCAGTGTGGACTTTGGAGTACCGCTCGATCTTAATGTATGAGCTTACCTGTCCAGGTGACTATTCTTCGACATTTCACACTGAAAAGATAGAAAAAAAAAAATAATGGACGTCATGGCATTTTTTTTGTTTCATATTATAGTCCTATCCCTACTGTTCCGCCCAGTCGGTACAAACCTTCAGTATCTCTAATGGACGACAGAGTGTTTACATGCCAACCAGGATAACCGGTAATCATCATATCGAATGATTACCTACTTCTTATTCAAGCCTTGTGATCCATCAGAATTAAGTAACTTGGCCAAGATGACTGACAGGCGATCTAAAGAGATTTACCGCAGTTTTATTACAAATTCTGACCTACAAATTGACGTACAAGTAGGTGAAACCATATGGAATTCCTGCTATGTTACCTTGAATATAATAGAGAAACATGTTACACACCAAAATGTCCGGTTATATAAAACTCAGGGTAGGTCTTCTCGGCACGAATAAGAAGTGTAATACTAGCTGAACCTTTTTGGAGTTAGACAAAAATAGTGTACTTGCAGCGCAAAACTGTAAGAAGAGGCTTGATTTCTTTTTTTTTTTTGTTTAATGGAAATGGTACCATATTTTAAATGTTCATTTGATCACTATTTGTGTGTTACGGAGCGAGTTTTAAATTTGTGTTGCCCAGTCTCTCAACCTTGTTTATATGTATGTACTATATCTACTCTCTTTCTTGTATATCAACTGACTCTTCTATACCTCATTCTTGTATCTCCCATGACGATGTGATCATTTCAAGAAAGTGCACTTTGGGAACTTATCGTGATTCATTTTCCTTTAGAGTTTCTGCTTATACTTGATCACGCGCACCAATGTGATCTCTTGTATCATATGTATGTATGCATACACACGCACACACATTCTAGCCTAAGCCAGGTACCCATTTATTGACCAGTCCCAAGAGGAAGTTGAACACCTGGGTTGAGTGTAGACCGACTGCCATGCCAGGGAATCAAACCCATGCGGGTCCAACTCGGGGCTATCCCGGGTCTTAGTGCACTTGATACTTTTTTATGCAGTTATGGACACTGTTGTACTCTAGAGAATTTTGTTTTAAATGTTTGATGTTCTTCTGTGCTGTGCTCTGTTCGCATTATATTTTGAGGATTACTTAACATGTTTTTCTCCTGCAAAGTGAGATCAGCATATTACGCTGTGTAGCGTTATTGTCATTGACAATAAAATGACTATGAATTCAAGTCATGGTAAACCGATCTGTGTGTATCAGTAATAATACTGCTTGATTGTACTATGTTCCAGAGAGTTTTACACTCCCCGTCTCTTGACCTTCTACATACGTATGTCCATACTCGTGCGTGTGTATATATACACACATACACCCCAGCCCAAGCCAGGTACTCATTTATCGACCAGCCCCAAGGGAAGGATAAACACTTCGGATGGGCGTACAGTAAGCCAACTGTTGCACTTAGGATACAATCATTGGACTCATGTGGGCCCCGCATTGAGTGGGCCTGTGATGAAACCTGTCAGACTACTAACTCCTGTGATTATGATTGTGTTTTAAGGGGAATTTTACACTCGTGTTGCTCCGTTTCTAAACCTTATACATGTACTCTGTCTTTACTCTTGTGCATGTGTAAACACAAACTAACACCCCATTTATCGACCAGTCTCTAAGGAAGGATGAACGAGTGGGTTGGGTGCAGGTCGCCTCTGTGCGGTGTGTAAATACACCAACCTTTGACCTCTACCTTAATGGTCAGGTCAGTGGTATCGAAAATGTAGAGCTAGATCAAGACGGTTGGAGTGGTTGAGGTGGTGATGATATTTGTAGTGAAAATGATTGTGTTGTGAACAGCACATTAAAAACAATGAACCTAGCTTGATAAACAGGATATTGTGAAGACGAAGATGTAGTAATGATCCAAACTAGGTTCAAGGCCAGCCGAAGAAGTTTGAAATAATAATGATAAGAATACAGCTGTCACAAACCAAAGAGTACTCGAGCTGTTGGCATAAAAAAATCGCGTTAGAAATGAAGTATGGATTGTGATATGGTTTCTAGCAAAGATGTTGACATGCTTCAATAGGTGGAGTCTAAAGAAAAAAGTCTACAAAAATACAATATCTTTAACATTGTTAAAGGGGTTTCCCATCTCGACTGGAGATGTATGCTGGTGTCACTAATGTTGATTTGACTGTTGTGTAACCGTACTGTTTTCCTTAAAGACTGTTTCATGTGGTTATCGAGTTATTTTCAGTTTCCTTCGTAAGACTAAATACGGCCGCATTGCCAACTTTGGTCTTTTTCTGCAGAAAAGGTCACGTTTTGTGACATTCGATTATATAATTAACAACATTCTGTCCAATCCTAAAAAAGGTGATTTAAAAATTACATAGAAAAAAAGCATTATGAGCTGTACTCAAATTATTTCATAAAGTAATCAGTAGGGCATCCTTCCCATCTAAATGTAAACAAAGCGATACACCTGCCTAGATGTAAACACACCTTCTCAAACGGGTATCTGGCTTCGGAGGCCTTCAAGTAAATTTTCTTATCAATATTTCAATATGTTTTCCGTACTACATCATAACTGCTATTGAAAGCTCTAAAGATGCAGTAATCAGATATGAAATGAAAAAGAATCATACAGTTTAGACATATTTATAGTTTACAAAGCTTGCTCATAGCTTTCGAACGCTTCCTTCCTCTCTCTATAGTGTAAACCCCCTAACTACGCCAGCTGGCCGGCCTCAAACTGTACGGGCTGAGGTGAATAGAATTTAGCCTAAAACATTATTCGACAGCCAGCTCGTTGCAGTCGTCCTAAGGACTAACCATTAATCTAATAAAAACAGGTAGTGGTTGGTTTCGATTTAGTTGTTTCAGAGTAAAATTGGTAGGATTCAAGCTTGATATCAGATTTTCATTATTGCATGACATATCCGACAAAGGGAAAAGTTTTTGCAGCAGAGGATCTTTTTTCAATTCTTTTATGAGTTATTTGGCAATTAAAGGGCGTATAAAATGATATATAAAATATTGCCAAGCACCAGTGGAAAGTAAAAATTAGTTACAAACACCAATGATCATTAACACCTAACATATTCCATAAAAAGATCACCGTTTTCTTAAAAGCATCTGTTGTTTGACTTGAAGAGAAGGAATACCTATGGTATCTCAAAGCAGTTTGTAAATATCATAGCACTGTGCATAAGGATATTTGCAAATGATCGTCCTGTGGATGTCTGAAGACAAGCATCCTCCTGGCAATTGTGTGCAAGTAAATTTACAAACTGACTGAAACGTCTAAAGAAAGGGGAATATGTGTAACTTACCTTATTGTAGGTTATGTAATTCTGAAGCACTGTTTCCTCCATGTAGCTATGAGTGTCATCACAGTAGAAATACGACATTTTCTGAATTAAACTCACTTCAGCTGTACAACCTAGGTACTGTGTTGTCTTATTAGTTAATTAATTTGCCATAAAGAAGGAAACTAATGCATTCTGGCCCTGAAATAGTCACCACAGTTAAAAACATGTATATTCTCAAACACCAACCATGTTAAAATGCCAAAAGAATCTCTGCAAATTAGTTGATTAATGGTAAATATTCCAATTCAATTCTCTGGGGAAAACAATGAATCTTCATAAGTAACAAGCATTTTACTTTCCTTCTTTCACACCCAGGAACATAATTCAAATCCCATTGGACATTAAAATCAACTCAAAAAACAAAGGTTTACTTCTTGCATCTTAATTTTTCTCCATTTTCCAGTCAACACTTATTAGGGATGCTACCACCATCTAGCTACAAAAACAATGGTATGTGTTCTGAAACAAATTGATTTAGCTAATATTAGACAACACATCATGTGTACCACTCCATATTTAAGTTGTCTTTATTCTTTTGTCATATTAGGCATTATTGTAATATACAAGACATTTATTATGAATTATTCATTATTAGTTAACACAATATTTGTCCTGTTTCTTACACCTCTCCATGCTATCTGGTTATTTGATATCAAAAGATAAGATATATAAGTACTAATGAGTAAAAGTTAATCATTAGCTATAGGTTAAACTAGAGTACAATGAAAATCCCAGACCAAGCATATACACATCCTTTCTGATAAATTATCCAATAAAATAGTACAAGGAAGCATCGCAATTAGTTGGCCCTAATACACCTGTTAAAAAAGTAAATGAAAATTTCACTTAACCTATTTAGCAGTCAATATTTAACTTAATGTGGAATATTGTAGTCAAAATATGTTACATCCATGACTGAACATTATGCAACTCTGCTAAAGGCCAACAACAAGACAACAGACTGAGCAGCATTGTAATCCCAACAGTAGACTGATTTGATAATGGCATATCTTTAACATATATTTCTGCAACTCAGTGAAGTTAGGTAAGGTTTTTAAATTCAGTTGATTTTTGCAAGTGTTTTACATACTTTTACACTATGTTTTTCAATATCCAAATCCCTAATTTCTATTACATGATTCAGTAGTTCAACAAAAAAGATGTTTCAAATTATGTTCCACACGTATTATATTCTCTAAAAGTAACATTGAAGAACAAAACTGCCAGTGCCAACTAGACCACAAAATACCCAGTTTGCTACCTTCCTCTACAGTAATCAACCTCCTAGTTTCCACATACATAACCCTATTATTGATATACTTCCTTCCTCTAGTTATAAGTTGTGTGCTTGTTTGAGGGAAATGTTGCTCAGAAGAGATGCATTCTTGTTTTGGTCAAGATTTAGTCTGGCTTAGTTGAGGGACCTATTGGAAAACATATTGAAACTGTGAATGCATTAGGAAAGAAAATTTCTCTTTGAAGGGCAAGGGTATATATAATTTTTTGTCTAATGCTGCACACTGCATAAGTTTAAATTTATGAGGAAATCTTTCTACCTTTTCTTTAATATCATTATTGTTAAGGATTATAAGGATGAGCACCAGTGCTCAGTGTCAGAAATGATAACTTTATACTGCAGGTGGAGAGACAGCAATCAACAAAGGGTACAGGTATTGGATGTCAGACCTTATAAACAGGGACCAAGAAAAAGACAGACATTGAAGTGACAGTCTTCAGCTACAAGCTTGGAGGTAGCAAGAAAGGAGATGATTTTAATTAAATGGTTAAAGGAAGATAAATAAATAAAAAGAATTCATCATTTACATGAAAAGGTTATATCCAGCTTCACAGATCTAATTAAGCTATGCTTGCCAGAGTTGTTACAGGTAAGTTTTTTAAAACTGCATACGTACGTGACAGGTAAGTTTTTTAAGACTGCATATGTATGTGACAGTTAAGGAATTTAGTACTAGTTCCTATTATATAGTGTCCATTTGTAGGAAGTCATCACAGTGCCTTCAACTGAGATTTGCATATTGGATACGTTTTGATTTAAGGAGCTGATCTGGTTGCTTCAGTCATACAAAAACACATTTCTGGTAGATGTAAAGAGGCTGTTCTATTTATGTTTCATTTTTTGGCCTCATTCATGCTGCAGTTTTTTTTCTTTAACTGCAAGTGTACAGAGTTAACACTGTTTCAAAACTGTCATTTTCCAAGCTTTTTATCATTTATAATTACTCCAGCTCATTTCTTATAATTTAATGCTTGGGTATTCTTAATTTTTTTTCATTTCTTTTCTTACATTCTGTTTCTAAGAGCAAGCAAATGATGAGTACATTCTGAGTGGTGTTTATTGTTTTATTTATGCATGGGCATGTTAGATGTTCTTTTAACCATACCTTGGAACTAGTTCATCCTAAGAGATCGTAATTTGTAATGTGATATATTGAGTCATGATGTCTGCTTTAATTACAGTTCGCTGTCGTAATGATATCAGCCTTCATTTATTATATCCAATAAATTTCATAGTCTGATCGACAACTTTTTCACTGTTTTAATTACTATATTCTTTTAAGAGCCGCTGCATAAAATTTGATTACTGTAGCAGACTAGTGAAAACAGTTCTTTTATGTGACCGAGTCTTTTTCTTGTGTACTTTTTCTCTCCTATGCATTCCATCCTACGAATATGAGTAGATTATCTGGGATAGCCCTAGGAAAAAGAAGAGAAAAAAATAAAGATTTAAGAGCTTCTAACCCTTAGTATGTCTGGTGAGAAAGCCATGGTATATGGAATATGGCTTCATTGTTTTGTGAGTAAAATTTTAAGATACACTATCCTCTTTTACAGGGACAGCACAAAGATTTACCTCTGCAGCTTTATTTTCAAACACTTTCAGTAGAGAAGTCCATGCAATGGCCTCAGGTAAGCAGTGTTTTTTATTTAACTGCTGTTTAAACTGTTATTCTTGTGAAGGAAAGAGCAGAATATGTTTAAGCAGGTTTACTTCGAGTGTATTAAATTCGAAGGAATGCTTTAGAGTGGGGTTGAGAAGACGAGAAAGGAATTAGATTAATAGAAAAGGAATATTTTGCATAAGAGAGGTGTTTGTGGAATCTAATGAGGCCAAAATTAATATGTGAAATGAACTGATTAAAGGGGAAAATGGATTGCAAATGAGCATAGAAATAACAGAAGGAGCATTGTAAGGAGTAATTGAACATTTGGATGAGAATTACAGTTACATTCCCCTTGGGTCACTAAATAGAATAAGGGCACAAATTTTTGTAAATGCGAATTGCATATTGGCATTTAGATGATGAATGTGATACAGAAGTGGGAGCCAGCTCATGACCAATAACTGTTTCACCTTCCTCTTTAGCATTATTCAGTATAAAATTAACTATCATACTTTAGGTAGTGTAATGAACAATTCTTCAATCTTTTGTTAACATTCCTTCCATATTTGAGGATATAGTTACCAAGTTACCTGTCACCTGGTTCCTGGCTCCTGACATTTTGAAGCAATGTTTTGTATTGTTGGAATGGTAGGGTTCATTCAGAATGAAGACAAGTGTGTGTAATTCATATGTGTTAAAGGGGCATAGTTTCAGATGTGTATTATTGGTACAGAGAAGCTTGAGTTGGAAGGGTGTTTTTTTGGTGTTTGTTAAATCATTATATTGTAAATATGTTTTGCAGTCTGATATTGCTGAGGGTAGGGGATGTAAGAATACAAATACTGAAAGGTGAGGCAAGAGGTGATCTTGTTTCTGCATGGGGTCGGTGAATGGTTATGACATTGTTGAGTGAGAAGTTGCTAATGATATTGGAAAAACTGGACAATTGTAAATGTAAGGTTTGCTTAAGTATACCAAGGCTTACTGTAGCACATTGGAATCTTGTAAGTGAATAAGTTGCAGCAAGATATTAAACTGTTTTAAGGCACAGGAGTAGGGTTTTATTGGAGTTAATATATAGTATATATAGAATATAAAGGTGGACACTATTTTTTCTTTCAATTGCAGTTACTGAAGTTTACCAGTTCTCTGAATCTTAAAGAATTATTTATTGCTCATAGGAAAGAGAGCAGTTAGGGGAAGTTGTGTATTGTTTTCTAAAGCTTGCATGCTTTAGAATATTTTTCCTTTCCACATTCTTTTGCATCTTTCCTCTTAATGCTTACTTCTTTCTTTCAAGGTGGTCCAGTAGAGACGGTCATAAGGAACAAGTTGGAAGAAAAATTACATCCCACTCACTTAGAAATAATGAATGAATCATTTATGCACAATGTCCCATCAGGCTCTGAAACTCACTTCAAAGTCCTGGTAATTTCTGAAGCATTCAGTGACTTGCCTCTTATAAAGGTAAATTTAGGTTTCAGCAATAGAAATGCTGTACATAATTCAACACATATTAATGTCATTTAGGTAAAAATAGCAAAGGTTTTTAACCCCATATTTAAAGAAGGAAATTCTGTTGTATTAGTAGGTAGAGGATAGATGACAGTCTTTTGTACATTTGAAATAATCATATAATCACATCACATTCTCCACACAAATATGCGGATTCCTCCAATGAAGTTTTTCTCATCTCCATTGTGCATATCCTTTCACTCACCTGACTCATATTTAGTCCTTTCATTACACTGTCTTTTACTGTGTTCCACTCCCTTCATAATTGTTTTAATTACCTGAACCCTCACCTTGGCCACTCTTTATACTGGACATCCACTAAGAAATTAGTCTTTGTAGCATTCACTCTGTTTTGCCTTCTGATGTTGCAGACCTGATATACTGTGTCACATCAAATGGGATGCCTATTATCATATTTCAAATTCGAGTCTCCAGCATTGTTGGAAAAACTTTGCAAAGTATGCATGAGGAAACTGAAGAGGAAGTGCTGGAGTGATTTGGACATGAAAAGGATGGGTGAAGAGAGGATGACTAAGAAAGTGTTGAAAGTAGAGGGAACAAGGTAAAGGATGGAAACCAAGGGGGAGGTGGAAAGATTATTGGAGATATCGGGGCCTGATGATGCAGGAGGGTATGAGATGTGCACTGGATGTAGCGAGTTTGAGTAATGTGGTATGTAGGGGTGACATGTTGTCATTGGGCTGAACCAAAGGTTGGAAAACCATTGAAAGGTCTGTGGGGCCTTGTTATGGATGGGGGCTATGGTTTTGGTGCATTTTATATGACAGCTAGAGAGTAGATGTTAATGAAAAATGGCAGTCTTTGTTCCTGATGCTGAAGTATATTGAATCATAGACTGGACTAACCCTTGGTAAGTATTTGGAAGTTACTTAACCCTTCCATAACTCACAAAACCTAATGCTACTGTATCTTCTCAGATCTACAGCAGTTTTTTTTATAAGTGTGGTCTTTAGTGTCCCTGATTAAAAAGGCACCTATCATTCTCTAATGTGTACCACAGGTTCACTGTAGACACTAGTCATGTAGGTACTTGCCACTGATAATATTTGCTGTTAGCAAAGAGCAAAGTGTAATTCTACTTTGAAACATTTTCTGCTTGTATGATACTTAACGGTCCTGAAGTATATTCCGTTATGAATGGCTTGCTCATGTATTAAATAAATTATCCAATATACTTTAAATGAAACAATTGAATCATACTTGCCTTCTGATTGCAGCGTCATCGACTTGTGAATACTATACTCAGTGAGGAGCTACAGAATGGAGTTCATGCTCTTTCCATTGTGGTAAGTACTGTTTCCTAAAAGTAGGAGGGAAGGAAAGAAACACATCACTAAGAAGAGTAGGATGATGCAGTCTTGTAAGTCGGAATCAGAATTTGGTGATTAAAACAAATGATGGGTTGTGTGGCATACATAGATATGTTATTATTAGTTACATGTGCCTTTTTTCTCCATTCAGATGTCAGTCTTGTGTGTATGACTACAGTTTTCAGCTATCCTCACATTAGCAGTATATATGGCAGGAGACTGGATAATTTCTGACTAATTATGCTGGCAAATGAGTTATTGATTGTGAACTACCAATAAGAAAATCCCCCAAAATATAGGCATTATCTGATATTCGGCTAGGCTAAGGTTCAATGAGAGGGAGGGCTCTAGCAGTAGTAGTACTGGCCCCTCTCATGACTCTCCCTTCTCTGTGAGACCTTCCTCTTTTTCTATTCACTATACCAACATTCGTGGTCTCTC
>JAUUDW010598663.1:0-11825 GCA_032361385.1 Panulirus guttatus | reverse complement strand
TATATATTTCTTCTGATTTTGCTCAGGTTTCTTAGATCCGATCCCTTGTTAGTAACAGTAAGGTCGGGGTTGGGTTGGGGTGAGGTCAGCAGTATCTGTGACCCCCCCAAAGCATTTTCGAGCTCTATCTAACTAGCACAACGTAGGTCACCGTAACCCTCGTATCTAGGTCATAACCTCACCTCCTCCTCCCCCTTCCTCCTGCAGCTCTCGTGAACGTGTCAAGCAACGAGGAGATGGACTTCCTCGTCAAGCAGTCGTATTACACAGCTAACCACTCCAAGATACCCTTCGTCCTCGGCCTCTTCTTCAACTACGACCCGGATGACCTGCAGGTTGCCGAGGTGCCTCAGGACCTCCGGTACGACCTGAGGATGACGGGGATGTGGGCGACAGCCTCACTCTACCCCTTCATACAGACTGCCGGACCAGGGGACTCAGCCACCAGTGAGTGTGAGAGAGACACTGTCAGTATAGGTGGCGTGCCTTATGAACCGTTTTGCTGATATTAGCACCATCAAAAAAGAGGTAATAGAAGGTTGCAAAATCTTGCCAGTATCATGTGTTTTATTTGAAATGATCAAAAAAATTGATCAGCAACAGATCGAGGGAAAGAAATTACTTCATCCAAGATGACGTAAAAGTATTAAGGCACTTCCACCACTCTTTGCTAACCATTTCGTTACCGTGACAGAGTATATTGATGGAGGGTTCACCCTGGTCCAGAGCCTCGTAGATCGCTTCTACATCTCCGAACTGACCAAGAACGAATCTTACGTCAGTGATTATAAGGTATGTATGAGTCGCATCCTAAGTGGCGTGTAGAGTGCAGACCTAACTCTCTCCTTATTCATTATTGGAACTCCAAATACTCAACGTTATTAGTCAAGGTTCCCTGTAAAGTATGTAACTACGATGGCATCTCCTATAGTGAGATTGGTATAAGGAGAGTGTGGAGTTGGAGATCCACAGCTCCTGAAATTTTTCAGTTTGTAGCGTCTATAATCCGGCACTGTCCCGGTCCAGCGAATGCCCAATGATAAAATTTGCATTTTTTTTTGCTCTTTTCAATTATCTTTTTTTTTTTTTCTATCTAACTTCGGTGTTTGTGTCTGTCATAGCAACAACCCTGTTCCTCGCGTCTGTAATGGCGAGGGTTCACTTGCTCCAGCCAGTGGTGACAATGTCTCATCTGCTCCAATACAAGGTGGTGACGACCTATGGTAGAGACGCCTGCTTTGTTTCCAGTCTGTGATGGATATGTCTCGTCCCCTCCTGTCTATGGTGGAGACACCTCCTTCCCTTCCTGTCTATGGTGGAGATACTAACCTTACCTTCTGTCTATGGTGGAGACGCCGGCGTCCCTTTCTGTTTATGGTGGAGACGCCTGCGTCCCTTCCTGTCTATGGTGGAGATACTAGCCTTCCATTTTGTCTATGGTGGAGATGCCGGCGTCCCTTTTTGTCTATGGTGGAGACGCCTGCGTCCCTTCCTGTCTATGGTGGAGACGCCTCTTCTCCTCCTGTCTACGATAGACACGCCTCCTTTCTCTATGTCTATGGTAGTGGTGCTAACTTTCCTCCTGTCTATGGTGGAGGTGCTAACATCCCTTCTGTCCATCACGGAATTGCTACCTCTCTCCCTGTCTATGGTAATGACGAATCTTTCCCTCCTGTCTACAATGGAACAGGTGAACGTGCAGCAGTACCCGTATCCGGCCTACTTCAGCGACCATGGAGTCAGCCAGCTGTATGGTTCCTTCCTCCCCTCCTACGTCGTGTTGTCGCTCGTCCTTCTGTCGCCGTCGCTCATCAAGAGTGTCGTCCACGAGAAGGAAACGGGAGTGAGGGTAAGCGAATCCTCTGTATTCCTGGGTCCTCACACGAGGATACCCAAAGGCTTTGTCCTCGCTATATCCAAGGAGAGGGGGGGGAGTTGGTTTTCTTTTTTGGCTAGCCTGAAACTGGCGTTTCATTAGTAATCATAACCAGTGGGTAGATGAATATAACCAGTGGATACATAGATTTTAACCGGGACACAGGAATACTGCCCAGGTATCTCCTATGTGCCTTGGAAGGGGAATAGGAGGAACGGTGAGCAGGTCCAAAGGTCCAAAAGCATTATTAGATTACGTATTAACTGATAGGCGCTCAAAAGAGAAATTTTTGAATACAAATGTGCTGAGAGGGGCAGCTGGTGGGTATCGGATGGCTATCTAGTGGAGGCGAGGGTGAAGAATTGTTGGGGTCTTCGAAAAAGAGGAAACAGTGTTTGGGAGAAGAGAATGGTGAGAGTAAGTGAGCTTGGAAAGGAGACTTCTGTGAAGAGATACCAGGAGATTTTGAGAGTAGAATAACAAAAGGTGAGAGCAAATGAAGTCAGGGGAGTGGGTGAGGAATGGGAGGCATTTAGGGAGGCAGTCATGACATGTGCAAGAGATGCATATGGTTTCTTCCGTTCATCCACAACTCTGTCACTATAGAGAACTACTTTATAATAACTCTAATTCATTTCCCTCCCCCCCCCCTTCCTCAGAGCGTCTGATGACCTCTTGTTGCTTCCTCTCTCTCTTCGTATCTCTCAGAAACAGTATAGATGATAAAGAATGACCTGGGGGCTCGGACATAGGCTGGAAAACAAATGAAAATAGCCAAAAAAGGGTGGTTGGTACACACATATCAAATCTGAAAGGGAGCCTAGTCGTAGTTCATTCCTTTTGTGACTTATTTACCAACAGGAACTGGTGCAAATGATGGGGATGAAGCGATGGTTGGCGTGGTTCGGCTGGTTCCTCTACGCCATGGTGACCATGTTGGTGATGGTCACCATCATCACCATCATGATCACGGTCGGACTCCACAATGGGGACACGGCCATCCCGCCCATCCTCAACTACAGCGACCCCTTCTTCGTGTGGGTGCTGCTGGCGCTGTATGGCATCTCCTCCATCGGCTTCTGCCTCACCGTCGCCACCTTCTTCAGCAGACGTGAGTGTTGATGATGGTCCTTCTTCTTGACTTGTAAACATCCCATCTTGCTTTATACTTTCTTTTGTATTCCTTTCCTAATCTTTCCGTTTTCTCCCGTTCATCATATGTCATCCTAACGTTCCAGTTTGTCCCTTTGGCTCAACAGCCCTTGATTGTGGGCCAACAGGACGTCAGCGTATGGTGGAGAATATAATGATGTTGTATCTCTCTCTCCCTCTTCCACGTCCCCGTCAGTTTTCACGTTTCCTGTGCCCTTCTTTGTTAAATCTCTTCCCACAGCTGTAGCGTAACCACTTTACGCATCGCTTGTGTCTTCCTGGCAGCCACGCTGGCCACCACGATCGGCATCCTCCTGTGGTTCTTGTCGTACAACGTGCCAAATAGCCTCATCTACTTCAAGTACAACAAGCTGGGTCTGGCCCCAAAGATCCTGTCGTGTCTTCTTCCCAACATGGCCATGTCGCTGGCCTTCAGGGTCATCGAGATGTTCGAGGGAAGAGGTAAGAGTCTTCAGTGGCTTCTTGATAGGGGGCTGAGAAGTGTGATGTATCAAGTGGTAACACAGTGAGAGGGGGAATGTTCGGCCGACGTAATGGTAGCAAAATCAATAAAGTGGAGGAGAACAGATGGCTTTGGATAATCACTTCTCAATCCCTGCCACATTTCGAACTTCGTAACCACATAGAAGTAGAGACTCAAACTCTTGGATAAAATAAAACCAAAATTTCCTTGAGTGTATGTAGCTTCCAACAAGGTACTAATGCACCCATAACATGAGGACCAGATCGCGTAGAAACGTGCCATATAAAAGACCCGAAAATCAAGTAAGTACGTTTTCCCTTTGACCAGCGACGGGTGTGCAGTGGAACAATATGTGGGACACAGGCAACCCCAGGGACGAGCTGGCCCCGGCCATGATCCTCCTCATGCTCATCCTTGACATCTTCTTGTACGTCCTCCTGATCTGGTACGTCGACCAGGTCAGCCCGGGGTCCTACGGTGTCCCTCAACCCTGGTACTTCCCGTTCCAGGTCAGTATATTTGCTGTGTCTCTCGACCACAGTACCTTCTCTCTCTCTCTTTTAGAAAAAAAACCCCATTAGAATTTATATACTCCTCCCTTGTCTTAAAGCTAAGAGTCCATTACCCTCCCTGTCACTGAAGAGTACAGCAACCCCATCGTGGAAAGTATATAGATAACCTACACTATAGATGAAGGCATATAGCTAGCCTGCACATATAAAGGAAGGAATATAGATAACCTGAAATACAAAAATTGATAATTGGCTAACCTGCACTGAACAACTATTGGCCGACCGTAGAAGAGCTACTGGTGTAGGTCTGTTCCCGTGGACAGGGATGAGAACAACATGAGTAAGGACCTCGACAGCAACAATCAGCAGTACTTCGAGGAGGAGCCAGCTGGACTCAAGCCAGGCATCGTCATCAGAAATCTCAGGTAAACTTCACTGGAAATATTGTAAACCACATCTTTATGTTTCGGACCATCTCTTGGCCCATCTCGTGGTACCTGAAGGTGTTAATATTTCTAAGGTCACTTGATGTAGTTTGACGTTAACTGCCTTAATGACCCCTGGCAGTTGATAGGCCCTAAAGCCCCAACCAACCAACCTCTCAACTCAAAATTTGTTCTCTTGTCGGTGTACCCAGGAAGGAGTTCAAGACCCTGGGAGGCCAGGTGAAGGTGGCGGTGGAGAATGTGTCCATGACGTGTTACGAGGGTCAGTGTACCGTCCTCCTGGGTCACAATGGCGCCGGCAAGACCACTACCATGTCTGTCCTCACTGGTCAGTATGTCAGTATGTTAGAAACACATGGATTCAGTTCATACAAAAGACCTTTAATTTTGAACAGAAAATTAGCCTTCAGAACATATCAGTTTCTTGAAAAGAAGTAAGACGAAGATTTTAGTGTGAACTGACTGTCCTCCAAGCTGAGCAGGTCCTTCTGCACACCGAAACTGCAATAAAATATCCACGTTAATATTAGCTAAAGAGTTTCTGAATCTCCTGATTTGATGAATGATATAATGAGTCTATCCTTTCAGCATTCTAAACTTTTTTTCTTGAGAATCATACTAGAGCTAGCGGCTTTGTGAAGACCTCAGTACAGCAGTGCTATCGTTCATCATACACCGTACTACTGAATTAGAATATCATACACGGGCATTGAACACCAGACACAGTATAACTCATACAATTGCTGTGCTATAATAAGGAGCATAGCATACTTGCAGGAGTGTATGCACCCAGCGGAGGGTATGCCAAGGTAGGGGACTGGAACATCCTGACGAACCTGGAGGAGGCGCGGGAGGAGGTGGGCCTCTGCCCCCAGCACAACATGCTCTTCATCGACCTCACAGTCCTGCAGCACCTCCTCTTCTTCGGGAGGGTGAGTGCCCGCCACTCATACTGTTTTCCTGGTATACGAAGAACCTTCGGCTTAACTATCTTATGACTAGTGTCATATACTAATTCCAGGAGCACCTAAGCCGAGGGCTCCTGCAGCTTCAAGGGCTATGCTACAATCAGAAGGGAAAGTATGGAGTCCTTTGGAGTGGGAAGTTCTTCGGCGAGATTGTACTCCGCCGATACATCCTCAGTGAAGGTCTTCTGTCTCTGCCATGTACTACCAATAGCTTAGTATAATTCAGAATTAGAGCACATTTATTCTCCTTTTTCTAATCCACTATGCTCAAATTACGTATATGAATAACATTTTCCAGCACAGAGAGTTTATTCTTATGAATAACACTTGTTCTAAATGGATGCGACTCATTTCAAACAGTTTGGATATAGATATTAAATGCAGAAATGACAGAAGCTGCTGTTTCGAAATATGGAATTCATATTTCTAAATCATAATTATGCCTTAACTTTGCTAAGACGTGTACCAATGATCTTTTGTACCCTCCAATGTGCTGCGACAGCTGAAAGGGATGACGGAAGCTGAGGCGATGAAGGAAGCCTTTGAAGTCCTGGGCCGCCTGGACCTGCTGGATAAGAGGAATCTGTTTGGCAACCAGCTCTCTGGTGGCATGAAGAGGAAGCTCTGTCTCGCCATATCACTCATAGGAGGCTCCAAGGTGGGTAGATACAACGTCCACTTTAAAGGCACTGACCACTGACTCCTCGATAGTCTTGTGTTCACCCCACAAACACACACACACACACACACACACACGTGTGTGAATGTGTGTGTGTGTGTGTGTGTGTTGACGTACAACAAGATACAACGTTTCTGTGGCAGGTGGTCATCTTGGATGAGCCGAGCAGCGGGCTGGACCCTGAGTCGCGTCGGTGGGTGTGGGAGATGATCCAAGGGGAGCGGGGACGTCGCACTGTACTCGTCACCACACACCACATGGAGGAGGCTGACGTCCTGGGCGACCGCGTCGCCATCATGGCCTCCGGCAGGGTCGTCTGTGCTGGCTCCACCCTCTTCCTCAAGAACAAGTTCGGTAAGGCTATTTATGAAGACCTTGAGTTCCTCAACCGTTTTCTATGACGACCCATTTTCAGTAATTCCCCTAGGTTATATGGCGGCCCTATCTGAGCATAACACAGCCTATTTCTGGTCATATCCCAAGATAAAAAAAAAAAAGACATAGGGGAACTGATGGCGCAAGGAAGGGGCAGCGAATATGGCAAACGAAGCAAAAAACAATTCAGGATTGAGATCCTTTCATTGCGACATACGTATATCAACTTGTGTCCTAACCATCTGTAAATAAACCAGGCAGTAAGACTTCACTTGCTTTGTTATGTCCATTGTGAAAAAGCAAGGGGAACCGAGGCATCACACATCGTCCCCGTCTGCGTGCGTCCGCCGTCTCATTTACACTGATTCGGTGTGATTCGAATTCTCACTTGCAACACGCGTGACCTAGTCTGTCTTGCCTCTTCCATCCTGAAAAAAAAAAGCAAATGAAAATAGAAAATGAATGGGGGTTGCAGACGAGCAGTAACTTGACCTTGGCGACGCGAATTAGCCCCCTAGCATGGGATGTGGTAAGCTGAGAGGGTGTATTGTAGGACTTGTTTCACAACGACATTCGTCACGTAACTTTTCAGCCTCTCTTGTGTCTGTCTACGCTTTAGGCGATGGCTACACCCTGGAGATGATGGTGACGGAGGAGTGTAAGATTGACACGATGGAGGAGGAGGTGAGGCGACACATGCCGTCCGCAACCCTGCACACCTGCCACAGCGGTGAGGTCATCTTCAAGGTGCCCCCCGACACCTCCAAGTTCGCCCCTCTCTTGGAGACGCTCACGCTCCGGAAGCAGGAGCTCGGGGTGAGGCACGTCGGCCTCTCCCTCACCACCATGGAGAGGGTCTTCCTCGGGTAGGTGTTCATGTGTAATGCCCCAGTCTATAATAAACTGATTGCACTGTATCACACTTGCATCGAGTAAAACGGCGTCACACGCACTTATTTTTCTTGCTTCACGTAGCTTCCTGAAATTCATCCCTAGAAAGACGACGCAGCGTAACATTTCCATTTCGTATGGTCAGGGTGAGCGAGCTGTTGGAGACGAGTGAGGAAGGTGCAATCACTGCCTCACAGAAGAGCTTCAAGAACGGCGGTCAGAACGGCAGAGCAGAGGAGGACAGTCAGAACGGCAGAGCAGAGGAGGACAGTCAGAACGGCAGAGCAGAGGGGTCAGTGGACGTTAACTTAGGTGACATCTTACCAACGAACAGCCAAGAGAACCTGTGCGACAGTTCAAGAGGTGGGTTTCAAGCCAAAGAGTTCAGAAATACAGTGATAGGGTAACTACATTACCTCTCCCTCTCTCTCTCTCTCTCACGAAATTTTACAGAAATTGAACACAAAGGTTTTATAGGTACCCTCGGGCATTAGATCGCCCCTTCGGGTACCGCCTCCCCCTCATTGGGGTTGGGGTATTGAGATGGGGGATGGGTGTCTTCCCCTTCCACCCCACCTACATGACAATGGCACATCTGTATGAATCACCCATATTGCACATCTAATACACGTACTCTTTTCATCAGTTTTCGGTTTTCAATACTTTATCCCTTGATAGAAGAATCGGGATCCCAGTGCTTCATCTACTTTCTTTTTTTATCTCTTATTTTTCTTTCCTACGTATGACAAATGCATCGTCATTTGACAGTGTTGGAATCGCTGCTTACTTACATATCAATATGGTTGACAGTGGAGCAGCGGAGAGCGTCCGGGTTGGAGCTGCTGAGGCGCAGGATCGTGGCCTTCTTCATCAAGCGCGTCATCTACTCCAAGAGGAAATGGCCACTTCTCATCACCCAGGTGCTCCAGATACTGTTTATCTTGTTGGGTGAATTGCGATTTTTTTTTTTTTATAACCAAGTATGATTTTTCATCTCACTTAATTCCTTCGCTTTACTTATTATCATAAATGAGAACCTTCCGTCTTCATTGTGAGAAATGTGAGATCGTTTTTATTGTGTGTACTTATGTGTACTGATAGTTCACACACACAGACACATGACACTTTTTTTTTACAACTGTGGGCGAAGAGATCCACCATCGTATTTATCATTTCCCTCAAGGCTTCCTTCATTACGCTGTCAAGCACATCCGTAAATACTTTTCGAGGAAGCGTCAGTTGAGGCTATCCTTTTTTCCTAGGCGTAAATCTGATTACTGTATTGTTAGCACCACAGTTCTAAGCAACAGGTGTGCGGCTCATCCAACACCAAAGACAGAGGAGAGCCGTCGTTAGGGCCAGCTTCAGACCTACCTAAGCACACCTTAAAGATCAGTTAGTTTCACTAAGCCCGCGTCAACAGGGTCTGGTGCCGGTGGTGGTGACCATAATTTGCCTGTTGATCGACCAGTCGCTAGAGTTCCTGTTCGCGCAGGAGCCGCCCCTGCCACTCAACATCTCCCTCTTCCCTTACTCGTACTCCTCCGTCCATAGCGACCCCGGCCTCCTGGAACTGGGCGAACAGTACGAATCCCTCTTCTGGGATCCTCACAAGGTAGGTGGACCTTTTTACTATTGCCGTTACCTTTAGACCTTCTTCAATAGCCTTTTACACAAAGAGGTCACTATCTGTGAGGGCGAAAGTGGGTATGTTTGAAGGTATAGTCATCTCAGCAATGTTGTATGGATGCGAGGCCCGGGCTGTAAATGAGAGAGTACTAAGGAGGTTAAATGTATTGGAAATGAAATGTCTGAGGATGATATGTCGTGTGAGTAGGGATGTGATCGAGTAAGTAATGATTAGGGTAAGAGGGACGTGTGGTAGTGATAAGAATGTGGTTGAAAGAGCTGAAGATGGTGTGCTGAAATGGTTTAGATGAGTGAGGAGAGGTTGACAAGGAGGTAAACGGGTGAATTTATTCATTACTACATGTGAACCTTTCCATTACCGCAGGTGAACCTTCCAATTACCACAGGAAAACCTTCTCTTTACCACAGGTGAGCGTGGTGGACAACATGACGAGCAGCCTCCTCTCTGCTGCCAAAGACGACCTCTTCATCTACAGAGAGAACTACGTTTGTTCGGTGAGCAGTTGTAGTGCTGTCTGGCAAGTTGTTGTCTAGGTCAGGCGAAACAGAGGATTTGATGTGGTCGATGGGTTGGCCCTGTTAGTGGGTAGGTTTGTTTGGGGTGATGAGGAAGGTGGGTGTATGTGACCCAGACACCAGTCTCGTGGGTTGGCTTGTGCACTGGTTCGTTGCTTTGATTCGTTTGGTCACAGATCATTGGTTTGGTATGAAAGGTTTTTACTTGGTTTGTGGGTTGGCTTTATTTATAGGTGTTTGCTCATGAGTTGGTTTGGTTTTTACATGTTTGCTGTATAGGTGTGTGGTTGGTGAGTATGCTTGGTTTGAGGGTCGTTTCGTTTGGTGAGGTTCATTCTGATGCCTTCGTTTGATGAACCTGGTAACTGACAAGCCTTCAGAGCCCAAACAGCCAACCAAAAAGAGGTCAATTCTCTCACTTTTGTTCTATGTCTTCACTTACTGCGTGTGGTATGCTATCCGGCTAGATAACCATCGTCTGTTGATAACCAATGAAATCTAACGTTACTAACGTATATAACTGATAACTTCCTCAGGCAGAGTTTCTGGGCGACAAAGACAACGCCACCATGAACATTCTGGGCCAGACGGTGCCTTTCCACACGCTGGGCTTGTCCGCCACCCTGGCCAGCAACGCCCTCCTCCGCTTGGCCACCAACTCCGACAACCACTCCATCGCCACCACCAACTGGCCCTTGCCACCAGACAACTCGGTGAGTAATAGCCCAACACGCCCACTCTTTTCCTCTATCCCAGTACACAAATAATGGAGGTCAGATTAATGTGTACACGATATCTTACGGACGGACGTTCCTTAAGGAATCAACATTGACTAAGACTGATATTCAGATTTGCCAAATGTTATGCCTGATGATGGTTTATAACGAGTGCCCATCGCGAGGTAGGAGGACACACGAAGCCAACAGTTTAATACTTAAAACGTTCGTACGTGTGTGTAGCTAAAGTAAAGTTGGAGGCACTCTATTGTTGGCGTTGATTGTTGGAGGACTGGGAGATGGGGAATGGAAGAGTTTTGGAGGGTTTATGTAGGAGGCCATTCAGAACAGCACATTCCCTCTGTTGAAGAGACAGACACAAATCCGTACACAGTGTTCGTCCCCTGTTCCTGTAAATAATGATTTAAATATCAGTCCCTCGTGTGGTACTTCATCGAATGCCTTTTAAATGTGAAAGTATGAAATACTTTATAGAAAGCCTTTTAAATGTATAAGTATGAATGACTTTATCGAATGCCTTTTAAATATATAAGCATGAGTTACTTTATAGAATGCCGTTTCATGTATAAGTATGAATTACTTTATCGAATACATTTTGAATGTATAAGTATATTGATCACATTAGAGGGTAATTTGGGTCCGAGTTGTCATACATAACATGCAGAAAGATTCGTAAGTCTCAGAAGTCCAGCTTGCTTACTTTTTCTATCAGTAGGATGTATTTGGAATTGAAACTCCACCTCCTCCTACCTCGTGCAAACGATCTTTTATGAACAAGTTTGTATCAAGGTATTGTTCCTGCGACGATTGAGTGTTTAGTTTCAGAGAGAGAGAGAGAGAGAGAGAGAGAGAGAGAGAGAGTATTCGCTCTAGTTACGTGCTCCAGGCAATACCTTCTTCTTTCTCACACGTCCCTGGAACAGGCGGACTCTACAGACAGGACAGTGTCCGTGTGAAGTGCTGGCCTGTTCTGTGTGGCATCTGTTTGTCGATACCATTCCCCCGTGGGTTGGCCTGAGTGTACGGGACGCGCTCATGAAATTCGGGAAATACTGTTCTCACAGAGCGTATGTCTTCGGGAGACAGACAAGTTGAATATTGATCGTTGGGTTGTATGATACGCCTCTTGTGATACGGGTCACTATTGATGTATGAAGGTATGAAGGACTTAGAAGTTATTAGCTATCAACCCCGTTGGATAGTCACCATTACCCTAGAAAAATTAACCAAAATGAACGGATCAGAAAATAAAATCTGCGAAATGTAAAGATCAGATTTTCGTCAAATGATATGATGAGGTCAACAACGCGGGCAGTGAGTGAAAGACAGTCTTTCGACTTTATCCCAAGAGATACGAGTACAAAAACGAAAGACACTGGGAGGGACTGGTATGGTTTGGTATGGCTAGTGGTAACCACTGAAACCCAATGAGAAAAGAGTCACAGTGTCGGACTTTGCCGATATACGCATGCAAATTTTTATACAGTGTTGTGGTGACATAGAGCATGCTTTGTCAATGCTCCTGGTCACATGTTTCAT
>JAUUDW010598552.1:664-11826 GCA_032361385.1 Panulirus guttatus | reverse complement strand
AAAGATACCTCCATAACGTTTTCATTAACGATATCATTCCAAGTTTGCTTGTCAAAAGCAGTGCGAAGAGACCACTGAAGTTTGCACGTCTAAAATCTTTTAATTTTTCGCGACTTTTGGGTTGAACAGCATTATAGGCCATGTTGAAATTTATTTCAAAAATGATTTGCCGGTGATCGCTTATACAACTTTTCTCCCTCCTCAACATTATGAACACGATATCTATTTGTAGCTAAAACTAATCTCATATGTTTTCATCACGAGTAGGTTTGTTAACTAACTGTGTCAGGACACCATGATGCACATCTGGCTAAAGCCCACGCCCAGTGCTACTGGTAAGGGATTCTCCCCACTTAGATACCGGTATGCTAAAATCTCCCATTATAATCGAATCTTCTTCATTACAGATTTCTGCCAGTTGATCACAAAGTCTTTCGGCTACTTCTGTTGTTAATTTCTTTCGATGGATTTCTTTAATTTCAACAAAAATGGAGTTGATTTTATCAACAGCTACATTATTTTTTGGTGCAGGATTAAGATTAGATTTAACAAAGTGCATGACACTTCCGCCTTCTTGACTTTCCCTATCACTGTTCAAGAGAGTATACTCAAGAATCGCATATTCGGCAAGGAAATCTCTACCTCTAACATCTAACAAGATTCCAAAATGCCAATCAGATCGTAATTTTCTTCCAAAGTAAGTGTTTCTAATTCCGAAAATTTGTTACGAACGTTCCAAACATCAACATAAAATATCTTGATGTATGATTGAGACTTTTCGTCATTGGCACGTGTGTGTGTAGCAGTGGAAATGATACTCCTAGTATTTGTATGCAGTGAAGTGATATGCGACTAGTGAGCACCTTTGAAATCAGTTTCCTGGGTCTGTGTGTGTGTGTGTGTGTGTGTGTGAGTTGGGAAAAGGGAGTTCGACGGTGACCCCGAAGTGACCTGTGCCACAGAGACTAAATAAGAAATGAAGACGTGACTATAGGGCATAGCAGAAAAAAATAAAAATGACTTGAACTGAAAGAGATGAGGGCTGGATTTTTCTAACGGGAAGGACATATGGAAAGGCTTATATAGAGAGAATGATGGATGGTATACGTAAGTACGATGATGGAAGAAAGGTAAGAAGAGGGACACAGAGAGTGAAGGGGAAGAACCAAGTGAAGATGGACGCGGGTCACTGAGGATGAATGTGTCGAGATGTCGAATAGCACTATGGGTCTGAGGACGGGTTGGTGCACGGGTCATCCTACCCTGATACAAGAGACGTGGCAGCCAGCCAGAGTGGACAGATTCATCCTCTACCTCCCCCCCCTCTCTCTCTCTCTCTACTGTCGTCTTGGAAAGGCAAAGCTTTTGGAAACAGACGCGAACAACCTGGAAATATCGTACCCAATACCACGGACAAACTTGAGGTAGTTATACAGATGCAATTATAGGTTTGCCATGAATATCCCCCACACACAACCGAGCCAAACTGATATTGGGTATTTTCAAATCCGACGGTGGAAGGGGAGATGATTAAGGCCGTCCGAGATATTCCTTAGGTCAGCCCACACGATGATATGAAAGGAAAAGGGAATACAATAATGGTCAGGATAAATCTCATTCCTCACTGGTGTTAGACAGAATGCGTAGGGCTAGACAGCATGGACGGGGAGGGAAGCAGAGGTTCAAGCAGGTGCAGTAGCAGTGGTAGCAACAGCAGCAGCGGTGGCTACTGACGGACAACAGACAACACTATCATCCTCATCGTCCAGATTACTTGTCAACATGAACGTATCATCATCAAAATCTGTGAGGGACAATGGCGACCAAACGTCAAAATGATTCTCATTGTCATTGGAATTAAAATGCATTATCATCACCAGCAGAGGCGAGCAGCAGGAGGATGAGGAGCAGCTGGAAACTGCACCGGCAGGAAGAGCAGAGGCAGCCAAAACCAGTAGGGTCGCCAACCAAAGAACGCAAGCAAGAGGAACAGCTGAGAAGAGGAGAAGGAGGAGGAGGAGGAGTAGGAGGATTTGGAGAAGAGGAAGCAGCGTAACAGAGGAGGCTCCTCAGCCTTTCTAGCTCGCCCGCACCCACCACAAGACCACAACAGGCAGGCCCACGACACCTCAAGTTACACCTCACTGGAGGACTAGCACACACTGGAGAACCACCAGGACCGCCACACATTGGAGGACCGACCGGCCACCACACACACAGCAGGAGGGAAGGGCCACCACACACACCGGAGGAGGGAAGACCACCACATACACGGAGGAGGGAAGGCCACCACACACTTGAAAGACCAACATCATCCTCCCTCACCACCTCTCACGCAGTTAGATCTTAACGGTATAAGACCACCTCATAATGGAGGTCCGTTACTCAGTGGAGGAACACCACAGAATAGGAGGCCGTACGCACTGGGGGACCATTTCAATATAGAACATACACACTGGCGGACTATCACAATAAGGACCATACACACTAGCGGACCATCATACCAAAGAGAACCTCAACACACTGGGAGCACTCGCCGTGGACATCTTCCCTGAACGTACTCTCTCTGAGGATCTAGTACTATATATGCTTATCTGCTCTGGTGTTGCTAGAGTCAAATCCCAAGCAACTTGCACTTCCAAACCTGATACACTCAAGGCACAATGACTAATTCAGTACAGAGAACACCCTTCCCTAACTATTCATGACTTCTCTTGCTGCCTCACTTCTGAGTTCGACGGAAATCCTCAAGATATCGAGAATACATGATGCTTTGATGATCATACCAGCGTATGGGCAGGACCATTATTTCCTCGCATAAGAGAGAAACAATTTTTAGATTAAAAACAAACCCTCTATAATTTGCTCCCAGAGAAAATTACCGGCATCTAACTTACACCTAACTTGCTACTTAACACAATTACAGAAGTTTACATCACCAGCCCCGAGCGCCTGCGTACTGCTACTTCAAGGCCAAAACACAGTAACAGAAATTCCTTCACTTGGAACACGTCTTTAAGTAGTTACACTTCAGTGTTTGCCAACATAAAAGTCCACTAGCTTTAGAGTTTATGAAACTGCGAGACCTCCTCCAAATCCTTTAAATATGACCTTAGTCCCATTCTAAGTTCAGTACCTCGATATCTTAAAGAAAACATCAACCATATCACATAAGGGAAGGGGACGGCAGAGGACAGCCCAGTTCGCTTCCACCTCTACTGCGTGTTGTGGAAGGTGACCCATCCATTACTCCTGCTCCTGGTCGTATCCTTTTCCAACCCACAACCTCCAACCTCTATCAGGACTGAGTTTTAGCACACTCCGAAAATACCATAAGGCCGAAAAAATCCGTGCATTTTATTTTCTACCAAATGAAATACCACTAAAAAAAAGAAACAAAACATTCCCAGAATTTACCAAAAACATTCTAAAAATGTTTGACGACAGACTATTCCAACTTGCAGCAAAAACACACCTTATGATTTCACTGTACCGAAGTTGCTGAATCGTAAGCGACGACCTTAATTGTTAAAGTATGATAATCTTGGGAGCGATGCCAACGGTTAACAAATTATAGACGTCTGACATCGAGACACTTTGAGTTTCTGAATATGTCACATTAACGAAGTTAATTCCCGTTTCACCCAGAGTCACTGTAACAAACTGAACAAACCAGTTATGACTGATCGTTTTGGACCACAGGCACCAGCCATGCACGACGCAAAGACGGCTTTATGCCATCACCCACCGCAGGGGAGATGCGTCGTCCCATCTGTGGGGCTGACATATAACCCAAGCTAGACCATATACTTGTCATCAGAGTAACCACTGCTAACACAAGTACGCACAGCAGCAGGAAAACAACAGACAGAAGAAAATGGGAAGTAAAGGAGAACGCCATCAAGAAAAATATGATGAGGTAGTGTGGAGTGTAAGAGTGTGCAGGACGCTAGCCCTCTAGTCACACTAGCGTGTAATAGTATGACTGTGGTGCAAGAAAACAACCACTATCAACTTTACAGTTCTAAAGCGGTCCTTCCAGGCAGGCTTCTGGTCTAATGCTTCATGTAGCTGAAAAGTTCAACGCCTCAGTATTACGAAGTCTGTGAAATATAATCAGTGTACAGTGAAAGGAGTTGGAACATATATCATGAATATAATCTGCATCAATTATCTCACAGAAATTAGGCGTAATTATCATTCCATTTTATTTCTTACCTCAATACTTCTGAGATGCCACAACGGATATGGGTAAACAGATTATGATTTTTTTTCTTCGTTATGCGAATCAGTTGCTTGCAAGAGGAGACGTGATACTGACTGCATTCAAGCACCGTATGAACAGAGAGAGTATTTACATGATCTAAGCATTGCCTTGAACCCCTAGAACTTGACGTTGACGGCCTTAACGACCCTACCAGGTAATAGGCCTGAAGCCCAATACGAACCAGCATGATGTCGACCCCAAGTTAGACACCCCGTCACAGGGTGAACACCGGTTGTGTGGACCACCTGGCACTACTGTGACGCATCACATTTACAGTATAATACCACCCGGACACAATGGCCTCACTACAGAGACCAATGGTGCGTATATACAGACACACAGACACCGCAGGATTGCCCGGCCAGTCACCAATGAAGAGCCGTCCTCACCACACGGGACAATACAGAGGTTCATCTAAATGCAAATTGAAAATCAGAAACCTTGACTGAGACACTTTGTGGGCAAATGTGTTCATATACATTATTAACATGAGGATGGCATGGGTAGCGCTCTTAATGTAGTCTACGGGAGACACGACACTCTACAGGCAGTGCACGTAAGTTTACACGGCTCCCTGCAAGCAGTCCACGTAAGTTTACACGACTCCCTGCATGCAGTCAACGTACGTTTACACGATTCCCTACAGGCAGTCCATATGAGTTTACACGAATCACTACAGGCAGTCCACATGAGTTTACACGACTCCCTATAGGTAGTCCACGTGAGTTTACACTTGAGACACACCATGTGAGTGTACACCTTTAGGCATGTCGTCTCGCAGACAGTCCACGTGAGTTTACACCTGAGAGTCGTCTGTGGGTCTGGTGTCATTTTACAAGCACCGTTGTCTTTAGGTCTCCAGTGGACCCGACCGCAGTAACCTTACCAGTGGCAGCTTCAACCACAGTGGACATTATATAGTACTTAAGCCCGACTCTCTTAGCTCCCACTTTGCAGTTCTGTCTACACTTAAGCTTCCCCTACTTTATTAATACTTCAAACTATCCAGTGGATCATTTGTATAATGACCGTCTTGATATATCCATGACACACCTGACCTGGGATGCGCCAGGTCTTACACTGGATGGAAGGCAGGTGTACCCAGTGTGACGGGCGTCACACTCCACCACAGTTATCAGGTTGAGCACATTTATAAATTCAAGACCACAGGAATTTGTCTTGCGGTGGTACCTGTGTGTGTTTGGTGTTTGTCTGTGTATGCGTGCGAGCGTACGTGAGGTTATCCATTAGTTTAACACTAGGAGAGAGTTCTACACTAACAAGGCTCCCATATCTTATACATGTTTTAATATCAAACAACAGTTTAAAAGGATCCACACTGTCTGCACTTGTAGGTCTTTCTCTTGACTTTTTCCATCTATTCACAGCTCTTTTCGTACAGAAGTCCTTCACATTTTTTGTAACTTGAATCTTAATTAGTTTCCTGCCACGTACTCTAATCGAGCTGCTTCATGAACACCATCTGGAAACTTGTACTGTGCTATCATGTCTCACCTCTTCCTTTTCCCTTACAGCATTGGTCATCCCATCGTTGCTAACTTCTCCCTGTAACTAAGTTCCCTCATTTTGGGCATAGTCTTCGTTGTGCTCCCTTGGACCCTCTCCAGCAGATTAGTACGTCTCCTGTGTTGAGACTGGTCTGGTGTTGCACACTTTAATTTGGGTGTAACAAGTTAGAAGCACTTTTGTAAACATTTTGTCGATGTAATTAAAGACAATTATGATGGTGACTTGGAAGTAAGTTACCTACGCAAACATCCTCTTCATGAGATGTTCTGGGGTTATGGTGGGTAGGCTTACAATGCCATTTCACAAATCGCTTTTATATACTGATTACTACAAGCGGTAAGTCATGATAAGGTTTCTGTTCACTCTCTCTCCCACTCTCATCACCTTGCCTTCCGATGGCCTAAACTTCACCAGTCATCTATCTGACCACATCTCTCTGGCTGAGTCTTGTTGGACGTTGTCACAATCGTTTGACCTCCTCACCTTTTCATAACCTTCGCATCACCCGCAAAAATATTTGGGTATGAATCCAGATCTCCTGGCAATTCCCTAACATGAATCACGAACAGGAGCGGCCCTAACACTGAGCCTACGGCACCTCCGCTAGTTGATCCTACACAGTTTGAGGAGTTGCCGCCGACAGTGCGTCCTTTGCTCTTTTCTTTTTGGGTGGTTTTTGATCCAATGAAGGAGCATTCCTCTTCTGCTTAACAGTAACTCTGATCTTTTAATGAACCTCTTTCTTTTCAACTGATGGTGTCAAAACCCTTCTGGTGATCCAGGAATATTCGATCCAACCACCTCTCTTTTCTGTCTAGGGGCTCTCGGGCATTGCTTACTGCATCATGGAAGTCCAGAGATTTGTTATGCATGGACTCTGGTGGAGTGATCTCTGGTCCATCAACCATTCCAAGAACAACCCAAGTGATCTGTCGAATGTTCCCGCACGATCCTTGAGAACATAGCGAGATACTACAAGGGCCGTTTTCTCTATACCATGATCCGTTATTATCTTACTTGTCTTGATTCAGGATATCCATATTTTCCACTACCACTCCTTCTTCCTATCTCTCCACTGGTGGGCACCATATGGATATTGTACGTCCGTGTATCTGTGTGTGTTTTCGATAGCGTGAACACATCCAGGTGTATGTTGGGGTGTGCCTGGGGATGCAGGCGAGCAAGTGCCACACTGATATTAGTGGCGAATGTCAGTGGAAATTAATGGTGGATGCCAGTGGCAGAAATAGCCATGGGAACACTATGGTTGAAGCGGGAGGAATGGAAGTCTTGCTGCCACTTTGTGGTGTGATGTGAAGATAGTACTATTTCTTCCTGTGGTATTTCTACTGAGTGATAACGAATTTATCTCCATCAGTCTATTGCCAGCATAACAGTTCCAATTTCAAAAGGTGCATCAAGTACAGAAAGCCTCCACAACACCTACCACCGCACACACACATCCTCTAGCCACGACCCGTGTGCTAGACCTCCACACTTATAAAATTCCGTCACACTTTTCCACTTTACACACGGAACTGATTCGTTCCATTCACACCGAAACCATACACGAAATGCTTCCACTGCCTCTCATCCCCAATCATTCCTCAAACATATTCATCTAAAGTTCTTCTCTCCCTAATCAATTCTCGCACGACACGTGTCGTCAAGTGCGATGTGTGAGATGGAGAGATTACATGTTTGTGAACGGGATGCCAGCAGTCCACGTGTGGGTGATGCAGAAAGGAAAAAAAAAAATCGCAACCTGGGCCTCAGGAGTGAAACCCGACAGCCACCGAGGAGAAATGTAACTCATATTTGCACTTTAGTTGATACTCACCGGTGCCACAGATGAAGGAGCGAATGAATACACGATTTACATTACTTTATATATGAGAGAAGATGAGAGAAGAGAACAGGAAGAACATCTGCTGGCATGACTGATGAAATGTTCGACCATAAAACAAAACTCGTACAACGTTAACAGTTAGCAGGTCTACCTACATGTCTGTGTAGGATCAGGAAGACTCGTACTTGCTCGTCTTTCAGAACTTGCCAACAGCAGTTGCTCCTCAAACTTGGGCAGTCTCCGCCACTTACCTGCAAGGAAAATAAACACATTAAGATCTTGCAGTTAGCAAATGTTATCTTAAACATTATGCAACAAGATACCTGTTATCTAAGGTGTACTTGCATTAAACTATTGAGGAGAAAATGTAAGAAAATGTTGCAGGAGAGAAGAAACCCACCCCCCCATAAAAAAGGTTTACAGATGTGTCTGGCAGAGGCTGGCAGAGGAGCCTGGGTATCTCCGTCCTTTCAAAGCCTCGGACAATACCGTCATCATAAGTTAAAAAACCTGATTGTGGCGGCCATAAAAGTGAATCGTATTTTAATCCGGCTTTAGACAGCGTCAGTTGCCATCGTTTCAGAGCAGGTGAATAAAGGAAATCAATGGTGCAGTATCCAATTCTATCTAGGCAAGACAGCTTAATGGTGAACAATGGGCAATTCTCTCCTGCAGAAGGGGAACTGCCGATGTTCATTTCCGTATCAGCCGTTCAATGTTGGTTTCCTTAACTCCGAATCTCGCTCTCAGGGTCTCGAACCATGGAACGAGTCTGTGTGTCTTAGAGGTATCATGTTAGCTAGTACTGTCCATAGTGTATAACGAAAGGAGAGTAATTAGTGGATCTTTACATTTCTGTGTGTATAAGCGAGGCAACAACGGGATCGCAAAAGCAAATCATCGTCTACCACATATTGCGGTAAATGTAAATGAACCCATCTGGTTTAGGCTCCCGAGGAAGAGGGTGTTAAAGGTGGGTAGTTTGCATTTTTCCCCACAAAGGTTTAAGTTTCAAAGTTGTTTGACGTCCTCCGTCTCTTGTAGCGGCAGCCTCGCACGGCGTGGCAACACACTGTGAAAACACAGAAGGCAGAGGGACGGACATATTTTTTAAAAAAAGGTATTACGTATAGTTCCCGATGTTTGTACTCAGTTATCAGTAGTAGTCATGGAGGTCATATTTACCTGATATCAATAACACAATAAACTTATTACTTGCGGAAACACTTTCAGTAACGGTGACTGGAACGCGTAACCCTACAGCATAAAATCCTGATGCATAATCACACGAGGTAAAAAAAAAATACATTTCGCAAATGGTATTTTCCTCAAGCAAAAGAAGAAAGCAAAAAGTCGCAATTTTCTCTTGCGCTCCTTGTGATGATGAACATTCTAAAGATGTAATAAGAGGCTGAGCCACAATGCATCAAAGGAGGCAACACCCTTGCAAAGGCAACACAAACTCCCAACACTGCGGCAGGCGGGGCTGCGGAGGAACACAGCCCGGGTGTTGGGGGGGGCGCGTCGGACGGCGCCGCTCCTGTGCAAACACTCCCGAGTCAACGTTACGAACCACCAGGGAAAAAGGCATCTGCCGAGTCCTCCCCCCGCCTCCTTCCTCCCACCTCCGCCTCCCGCTTCCTGCAGAGGAACGTTCCGCCGATAATTCTGCCCCCTCGAGTGTGACGTGTATTCAAGCAGCGTGTATCTTACCAGCCGAAATTAAACTGTTTACGGCAAAGTGCCTTTATAAAGCAGGTGAAACTCCGGGGCAAAACGAGCGCCCTAAATTCGCAGCCTCGTTACACCGCTGCGTCTTAATGCCTTAACAGCTGGGGAACGCCTGAATGTGCTCGAGTTACGCTCCCCGGGAGGGGCATGAGGCTCATTACCGTATACGCCTCGGCTATTTCTTTAAATGGAACGACTTACACAGACGCGTACGTTCCCGGTAATGGCGGGGACGGCAGGTCTCTTGTGATAAGAGCTCGTGGGCAGCGGCAATCTGCTATCGTCTTAAGACAAGCATCATGGTCACAGATGGATCAAGAACGCGCCAGTCACCTCCGTCAGCAGCGAGTGTGAACTTACCTCCTTGTGCAAGACGAGGAGGGACTTTCTACACTGGTGGGGGCTCCATCTCCTGAACCTTCCATACAATCAAGGGGCATTTTAAACCTCTGCAGGCTGCTGGCGTTCACAGTTTCCCTGTCTAATCTATTCCAACCATCCATCATACGTATAATATAACTACTTCTTTACATCCTTTCTAACAGTCCTGTGGTTACCCTGGTGCTACGGCTCACTAAGAATAGAAAGCTATCGACGTCATGTTACTGATTTAGTGACGTTATGCAAATGTAGTTACCTATCTGCACTGTAGGATGTGTTGCACTCGTGGGGCCCCATTTCTTGGATATTTTTTTGTGGTCATACAACCTTTTAAACTTCTGCGGTCTATCTGTATTAATCAAATCCTCTCTCAGTACGTGTGTGTGTGTGTGTGTGCGGGGTTATCTAAGCCAACATAAACAAATGAGTAGTATTTAGTACATATTTTGGTATAATTTGCCATATCAATAGATCTTCCATGACATTTATGAGGATCCATCCTGAGCACTTATGAGAGGCCATCCTTAGCGCATATGAGACGCCTTCCATAACATTTATGATTGGTATTCTGTAACACGTATAACAGTTTTTCCATAACACGTATGACAGGCCTTGCATAACACAAATGACAAGTCTTGCATAACTGAAATCCCCTTGGGAATCCATGGCCAGGATCCTGGTCCAGTGGTTGTACGAACCAGACGCCACATACACCACAAGTTCTGAACGCCTTTGAAATCATCTCTGAGCAAACACACACCCTGGCCAGCCCCTACGTGGGTGCGGGGGCGCCCGTCTGGTGGTACGGGTGACGCCCTTCGTTCATACACGGGCGTGGTGGGGTCACAGGAAGGCAATACGAAACTCTACGGATATGGGAAACCGTCCTTTCCCCTCCATAATGAAAACTCGTTTTCATTATTGTTCATCACATGTACGTACGCTACGCGAGCTTCCAGTCCTCTGACCCGCCGTCCGTGACAGAGGACGGTACATAGACAGACAGACAGACAGAGAGACTTACAAACATAGGTCCTGATGGACACATTAAGAAACACAATATCCGACCTGTTCGGGGCTTCATAAAGATGTCATCCGAGATGCAATGACTTGTAATTGCATTTGTGTTATAGAAAGATTAACTACTCTCTGTTTTAGATGTTCTTTTTTCCCAACATCATATATTTCTAACACCTTCCACAAAAGCATCTCAATCAAGTCTATCAAACGCTCTCTCCAGATCTAAAAGTGTCCCACGCACATCATTTTCATTCTCAAAGTCATTCTCACACATTCTTTAAAGCACACATCTGATTCACACATCCTCTGCCACTTCTGAAATGTATATATTTATTTATTTATATATTATACTTGATCGCTGTTTCCCAGGTTAGCGAGGTAGCA
>JAUUDW010598332.1:0-11828 GCA_032361385.1 Panulirus guttatus | reverse complement strand
TTTTCACTACACCATCATTTTCACTAAACTACATCTTCACTACATCATGATCTTCATCAAACTTTCATCTTCACTACGCCGTCATTATTACTAAACCCTTACGTTCGCTACAACCTCGTTTTCATAACGCTCATATCTTCGCTACAACTACAAGCGAAATCTGTGTTGATCAACACACTGCCAGGAACCCTCCCACTCAACCCCCCCCCTACGGTCAACAGTCAAGAAAGATATTCATATTTCCAGTCTTCTGGACTTTGATTGGCCTTGTGGAGTGCTACCGTCCACCGGTGACCCTTGACCTTTGGTACCTGGCCAGGACAAAGACGGTTTTTAAACCGAGTTTGTAAAACAGACAAAAGGGCGGAACTAAGGGCGCTTCGTCCTTCTACCGGATGCCAAGCGGGGAACTTTCTGACTGGTTGATGAATGGCGGGAAACTCTGGGATCCGTTTAATGACTGGCGGGAAGATTTCTGATTGGTTACAGAAAGGCAGGAACTTCGTGAATGGATAACAAATGACATATCTTACGGCTAAGACTGCAGAAGGTGAAAAGTGTGACGCCTTTACAGTGGCTAAATTGGCGGGAAACCCAATGGTAAGTCAATAAATGGCGACAAATCTCTATGACTGAGATTGGTCAATAAATGGCGCGAGACCTTGCGATTGGCGAGCGCCTCTTCCTTACTGGAGGCCACAACATGAAAAGGCCTCCGGCGTAGGACGCGCGTTGAAGCCATCAGGAGAACCTTCTCCGTCAACACTTTTAGAAAGATAAACAAACCCACGTGAACTCTCATCTGATGAGAACATTTCCCACGAGATCCTGAGCGCAAATGAGAGAATCTTCGGGAACTTGACTGTCAAACAGACAAAAATTGTGGGTCACCCACACGAGAGGTAATGAACGTAAAAGTTTCCTCTTGGTCATCGGAGGAAAAAGTAGGTGAGTCTATGAGGCCAGAAGGCAAGTGATAAACGCTTAGTTTACCTGGATAGTCCGTATGTCTCCCGACCCAGCTGGAAGGATCATGTGGTCAGAAAATAGTCCACAAGCGCATATACTCGTATAAGTATTGCTAGTGAAACAATGAAAGACTTTATATTTTTTTCTTTCCTTTACAGAAGTTTGAGAAGATGTCAGTGGAAGACCAAAGGAGACACCGAGTCTTTTAGTAGACGACGACCCACTAGCTGATGGGTTTAGGACATGAAAACACACCCGCTTTACTCTCCCAAGCAGCTTCTCATCAAGCCACGATGAGAGCGGGGAAGGGCGTAGAGGCAGCTTGAGAAAGAGCTGAGGGAGAGTGAGTTTCTCCTCATCTCGTACAAAGACCTGACGAAAGACGCGGGCCGTGTGGAGAAACATGACGACTGATCCGCGGCAACCGTGATCACGCCAGCGGGACCACAGCAACACATCACAGACCCCCACGCCCTCTGCAGGAGAGGAGGGAAAGTTTCGGACACGATTTTGATATGTAAATCATTTTCGTAATGTTATGATGAAAGCTTCGACTTTCTTAGCCTGTAGAGGGTGGAGAATGTTCTTCAGGTCGATTTCCCTCCTTGCAGACGACAGGGGTCTCTAAAGGGTCACATGAGGCGTGCATGACAAGACAGAACTACGGGATTACTCTCGACGTCGAGTTAACATTCGTCTCCTGTTGACAGTTGCCAGCAGGCTGCCACAACAACTACACTCATTACAATACACAACCATCGTCAACAGGCTACTACAACCGCCACATTCATCACACTACTGCACCCATTGCCATCAGCAGGTGTGGATCAGCAGATATGTATATGCACGTGTGTTACAGCAGGTCTGTTTTTGCCAACCGATTTGTTTTTACAGCAGGTGCAGACCAGCGGGTGTGTGTGCATAACCAGGTATGGACGAATAGTTTGCGTGGACCAAAAGGAGTATAATTACCTATTTGTTTAGTACGGGTGGGGGGGATTTTACACTCATGTGGGCCTACAGGTGTGGACCAGCAGGTGTGTGTGTGTGTGTGTGCGTGGACCAGCTGTTGTGTATGTTGACCACGAACAGAAAACAAGAGGAAATGAGGTCTACCTCAAATCACGAAGCTTTTATTTGAATTTCTCCATCCAGAAAACGGGGTTACCAAAAAACTCGAATTTACAGTTATTAGCAGTTCGTGAGACGCATCATTACGTCATGTGAGCTGCCTTAATTAGAGTGGGTGGGGAGGTTATGGGGCGCGTTGAGGGTGTGGGGAGGAGTGCGTGTCTTGGGTGTGGTTGGGGGGGGCGAGCGTGGGAGAGGAAGAAATTGCTGGGGGAGGTCAGGGAAAAGGGGGGAGGGGGAGAGAGGGGAGGGGGTGGTTAGTGTGAGGGAGGGAAGGCAGTGGGTAGGGGTTTAGTAGTCTTCCTCCCCTCTCCACCCCACCTCACCGTACGTACACACGTCACTAGACATTGTTCATCAAGAGGGGAATCAATCTTGTGGTGGAGTAAGAGGGGACGAGTGAGTGTTGGTGATTGGTGGTGATCTCGTTGGTGGTGGGGATATTCTTCGTTGTGATGGTGATGAGCGGGTTAGTTCGCAGAGTGACGGTTGGCGAGATGGAGCAACTGATGGTGATGACCCAGGGATAGTGGCAGAGTGTGGTGTGGTGGTGATCTGATGATGATGAATGTGGTGATCACTGTGTAGTAATGCCAATGTGTGTGTATGTGTGTTTAGTAACAAGCCGGTCGTCACACAGGTCTTCCTCTCAAGTCTCAGGAGGAGGAGGAGAAGGAGGAGTACAGGAAACGTTACTGTATGGAGGAAGGAGAAGCGTTACCAATAAGTAAAGCTTTTTGATTGATGAAAACGCGGGAGTGAAGAAGTTACTCTGTGGTAGAGACGGAAGAAAATGAAAGTTGGGAGGAAGTTAGCTTCCTGGTGAGGTGTGAGGAAGGAGAAAGGGATGGGTTAAGCCATACGGTACGTGGGTACTTACGGTACACTGGGTAAAGACGAGAGGTACCATTCTCTCACCCAGCACACTAACCCACGCCACCTGCCATTCACACCCTTACCGCATTTCCCAACGCCTCTCCCGCCAGTGACCTGCTTCCACCTACAGTTCTTGACACGATCCATGACAAGCGCTCATTCTCGCTCGGGGGTGAAAGCCTCATGAGAAAATATATATTGCATTTTGGAGCCTTGAAGGTGTACGTTACCTAACATTGCGGAGTCGACGCTTTCCCAACATACGCGGGCATGTGATCCTTCGGAGGTGTTGGCTGCGTCACCCACCCGACCATTCCTGCGGTTGTCTGAGCTGACGACACGAGGAGCCTAAAAGCAAATTGTTACTCTGGTGTAAGATGACGATCCGGGGCGGCTTAAAAGCTAGTCAATTACTGTGGAGTAAACGAGGAAGGCAGATGGCACGTCGAACTTGCGACGTAAGCTGACGACACGAGGATGCCCGTCGCCCGGACTGAGGAATGTCGTTCTGTGGCCTTACTGGGTCACAGGACGACTTCTAACCTAAACGACCTGTTGTTAGAAACGATCGTCATCTGTTATGAAGAAATGAGTCTTGCCACCAGAGGCTAATATCTAAAACCATCCCCAACCAAGAACTGTAAATAACGCTAATTTTTTGCTCCTTTTTTGCCATATATGATAAATTAGACCCATAACAGTTGCAGTGCATGGTGCAGATAAACAAAGGTTTTTTGCATCTACGTTTCAGAACTAGGTCCTGGGCAGTTATCATCACCGAACCAACCAGGAGAGACGATTGTCATCTGTATCCAGAGAAGGACGACCTCGTAATGCGACAGAAACAACACTAAATACGGAGGACATGGGAAAGATAAGGGCCTGTTGGTCCATGTCTAGGCTATCTGATTTTGAGGTTTACCTGTTACTATTCTACGTGGATGAAGTAAGGGGAGAACAGTAAGAAGGTTCTCTCCCCACCCTCCGTCAACGACAGCCGGAAGGATAAAGAGTCACTGAAGAAATGCCGTGCATTTGTTAAATGACATCCTTAGGAGTGGCTGAATGACGAGAAGAATAAAGTGAATGGAGGACAAAACATGTTTCCTTTTCTATAGATATTTCTTTGTTTTCTGCTCCCGAGAACTGGCTGCTTGCGTGACCATACCATTAACTACACAACGTAATAACATACTGGAAGTCCCTGCGACGCATGATTACTGAGTGGCTATTAGCAACAGAGGGATGAACAGATGTGATGTTTGTTTCTTTCACTACACCTCGAAATTTTGGAGCTCTTTATCTTCTCGTGTCTTCCCTAACAGCTATGACCTAAGCGCCTTTTAAAAGGTTATGTTTTCCTGGAAAATTCCTAGATTACTTTCTCTCTTCTTTCTTTACTATTATGTTTCTGAATTTCATTTTCTTATATTTCATTCAAGGCCTTTCAGAGAAAAGAGTGTGTGGTAAATCATGATCTATTAGCTGGTTAGGATGCCAGATGGAACTCAGCTGATAGATAGAGAGAGAGAGAGAGAGAGAGAGAGAGAGAGAGAGAGAGAGAGAGAGAGAGAGAGAGAGAGCTGGACTTACCTGTGAGTTCGGGGTGGCGGTGGTGGCCAGGCAGGAGACACAGGCCAGAGCCACTCGGAGCAGCAGACCCCGCCTGGCACTCATCCTGCAGGAGAGGGAGGAATAACACATCACACACCGTAACACAACAGCATCATCAATTACCGTAACACAACACCAACAGTAACTATATAATTCAGCAGTGTAACTAAACACAAAGTAGTTGTTCTAAGTATTATCAAAGATAAAGAGATTATATGCAAACTAACATAAAATTAGACGTAAAGCATTTGGGATAATTACCAAAAAGCTTGCACTACTATCACTGGAAGAAAATGTAATAAAGACTGGAAAATGTTGTCAGTCTTACCACTGCATAATAAAGTCGACATAAAAAATATAAACCTAACTGATAAATAAACAAGTTACTCTCAAGGTGAAGAGAATAATCGAAATACTGTAAAGAGACTTGTGATAAAGAATATGTTACTAAGTGCGACAGAGGAGATCCATATGATGCTAAAACTTTATTGGCCAATAAGGTCATATACCCAGCTGGTTCAGGAGTGAATGGCCCCTTAAAAGGACCTGTCAAGGCCTGGTTCCAGAACCTGATACTCCGGCGTCAGTGGCCCGTGACCTGTGAGGGGGTTTCGTAAGGGGTCGGTACTCCCCCCCCCAACCCCCACCCACCCTTCCAGTGCTGGGAATTCTCTCGCAGTGCTGGGTCAGTGGGTGTGGCTGGTCATACCACACCTGAGGCAGTGGGCGTGATTGGTCACACCATGTGTGTGTGTGTGTGTGTGTGACCCAGCAACGCCGTAACATTACTAGGCTCGAGTATGGTCCATTGTTGTGGAGTTCAACAGGTGTTTCGGTTTCAGTTAATACCGTCACGTTGTGAGGTTTTACGTAGGTTCATTATGAACACTGTGTCACTCAGTACCTCCGTTACGTTATCAGGACCCAGTACAGTACAGGAAAAGCGTAATAGTGATGATGGTCGTGTATGGGAAAGGGGTGATAGTGATGATGGTCGTCTATTGGAAAATTTTCATAGTGAACATGGTATCAAGCATCGATAGTGATGATGGTGACACCCATGGAGAAGATGGCTTTGGGGGGAGGAAGGTCGGGTCATCGAGTGACCTTAACAAGGATGGCGAGGGTCAGAAAAGCATTTTAGCGAGGAGGGACTGGCTGGTGTGGTTGAGCTGAAGGCCCATCCAAGGTCACCAGGCTAGCAAGGGGCAACACCCATGCCTGGTGCGCTCACTGGTGCTGCCTGCTGTACCTGGTGAAGCCAGCAGGTACGGTCACTCTTGAGTTCACTAAATGTTGGTTTCCGTCGTCCTAAAGGACGCGCTTATGTCACACACGATTGCTAAGTGTGATTAAGTTTGCTGTGTTGCCTTGTGTCACCCTAGCATACACACTAGTATCACTCTTCCATACTGATACTGCCTTTCTTAAGATCGTGATACTAAGAGTGACTCAAACGCGTCCTTATTTACGGCGCAAAGAGGGACTTCCCAACGTTCTGTGTTTCTCACCGTCATCCAGCTTACGAGAGGCGTTTTTTGGAACCTAGTGTATGGTACGTGCAGCCTTCTACACCCTGTACGTCACACTGCGAGCACGCACGCGCGCACGCAAAAACGAACACACAAACACACACAAACACACACACACACACACCAGCCACACCCTGGCCGGGCCCATGGCTTCGTGTCGGGTTCGCTTCAACATGCACATCCCTCCCACTCGAGACGGAAATGCCGAAAGCACGTCCCTGTCCCTTATAAAGTAGGATATATAAATCATGTCGCAGTTGATATTGTATACATATACATGTGCGCTACGTAAGTATGATGAGTGTATACATATCTTTAATCTATACACTGATGTATTCATTAATTGTATTCATGAATGTATCACGTCTGTTCAGTCATTGACATGAGCGTCCAGCAGTCATGAGGGAAGTGGGGGTGGATAGGGGTGTTCGTTAGGGTAGGGGGTGAGGGTGGGGGTGTCGGCGGGGGAGGTCTCAGGTTGTCCGCAAACATCAACTGGACAGAAACCAAAATAAACATTCTTAAACTCGCCTCTCCGCCCAGACGAGAGGCACAGTGACGGTGCGACCAGCAAAGACAAGCAACTAGCTTCGCTGGTTTGTTTCGATGGTTTGTGAACACCCTCAGCACCATCAGAGGGTGGGGGAGGGGAGACAGAACGACATAAGCAAGAATGGTAGAAGTCAACGCAGGGATTGACTTGTACGGGCGACTTATGAAAGGGGCGTCCAGTGCGGCCTTCACTATCTATCATGTCCAGTCTTTCTATCCTGACGGCCCATCCGTCTCCTGTACCCCTCTCTGTCTCTGACCCGTCTACATACATCCCACTGTCTACCCCTCAATTTTCCCGTAGTTTATATTTCCTTTGTCAGTTGTTACGGTCCATTAGTTTATAAGATATGTCCTGGGTCTCTCCCAGCTGCTTGGAGCTCCATCTCCAGTTCCCTCTTGACTCTTTCGTAAGTAGGTATTGATCCTCCTCCATTCCTTTCTTCTTGTACTCTTTAATCCCTTTTGATGTCACTGCCTTCCTGATCCTTTTTCCTCCTTCTTCTTCGCTCTCTCTCTCTTTATATTTCTTGGCTTTACTCCCTCAGAACTTCCCTCCCTCTCCTCTGTACCTTCCATCGACCGTCTTCCTCCCTGCCCAGTAGGCCTGTCTCCCAGGCAGCGGGTGCCTTATGGCTGCCACAGCCTTGGGGGACCACCAGGGATCAAGGCTACAAGGTCCTCAGACTCGTATAAAAATCTTGCCAACACTTTTGCTGACTAATTTTTGATCCTACAGGAAAGTCAGGAGATGGGCTAGGGACTCCCCGGCGGGGGCAGGGGAATCCTGAGGTGTGGTGGGGGAAGGAGTGGGGGAAGGGGAGAGAGGAAGAAGAATGGGGACGTCTGAGTAAGGGAGGGTTTAGAGGAAGATTAAAAGGTAATGGTGAAGGGAGGATTAAGAGGTTAAGTGAAGGAAGGGAAGGGGAGGAGTCTGGGACAGACTTTATATCTATTCAGTCTTTCCAGAGTATGTCTCGCCAGACCCAGGAAATCTGTTGTTACAGAGCACTTGTCTCAGTAATTCTGGCTCAAAATATACATTAGTATGGTAGCAATATATCAGCAGATCTGTCTAAGCTGATCATCATAACATACTCCATTGTTGTCAGGTTTGGTTAGATTATCCTTTCCATCAAGCGGTTTGCAAATAATCTTGAAACATTGTCTAATAAAACGCAAAACTTTTACCGCACTTAATCCATAAGTTCCTGCTACAAGTTCCGGGTGAAGGAAAAAACGTTACCACGGCAGAGCGTATCAATAAAAAAAGCAGCGGTAACAGAGCGTCAACCTAGGGAGACCCGCTCCCATATATAGCTGGGACGGGGTACGGACGAGGCCTACGGGCAGGACGGTTTATGGGAGACACAGGAGAGAAACAGACGTGCCGTGTGTGGTGAGGAGGGAGGTGGCCTTGCACGCTGCGTCCTGTGCTACGCATATATACAAACAAGTATCCTGTGTACTCTGTATTGGTACAAATGGATTTACGCAAGCGCTGAGGGCATTCAGAGGTGTTCATGCAAGTTCATATGTGTGTCATACGCATACTTGGGTACAGATGTGTACATACGGATAACCAGTACCCGTTATATGCAAGTACTCACTGGCTTAGGATTTTTTGTGTGTGTGTGTGTGTGCGTGTGTATGTACTTGTAAGAGTTGAGACAAGGTACATATACAAAGTCAAGAGGCGGGGCATGAAGAGCGTAAAACTCTCTCCCCATAACACGTAAACAGTAATTACATATAGCACTCAAATAAGATTACAATAATCAGTGTGTGAAAGTGAGTTTGGACTCGACCTTGTACCCAACCCTTTTGCCAAAGTCTCACCTTATGAGGACAGTGGAGACACGTCTTCTGGCAAATATCAAAATTGCATTTAAGAAGATGGATAAGGAAATATTTAGCAAGCTGCTCACACCCTACATATGCTCACGCCCTACATTTGGTTACACCTTACTTATGGTCATTAGATTAAACTTCTCAAGACGAATCACCGCACTTAAAGAAACATAAAGAGCTAAAAGAGGAGGTCCAGAGGAAGGCAACGAAGATGGTTCCATAGTTAAGAGAGCTCTCTGTGATGGAAATGAGAAAAATAAGGGGTAATTTTCCTAAAACCTTTAAGTTCTTAAACAATTTAGATGACGTCACCAGTGAATAGTTCTTTGAAGATGCTGGAATTGAGCAACCAGGGAAAATGACATGATGATCAAGCAATAAACGTGTTAGAAAATGTGTTGAGAGGTACTATAATAGTATGAGAGTAACGGATGAGTGTAATAAACTGAATCATGAGATAATGAATGTGGACAGCTTACAGAATTTGAGAAAGTTGTATGACAGAAGAGGAAAATCTGGAGTACTCCCGTTCTGTGCAGTACAAGTAGATAATTACATCATCCACTCGTGCAACTTTCATTTGTAAAACACTCATTTGTAAAACACTCACTTGTACAACACTCGCTTGTACAACACTTACTTGTATAACACCAATCGTGTAGCACTAACTTGCACAACACCCACTTGTACAACACTCTCGCTTGTCAACACACTGAATTTAACACTTCCACATGTGCAGCACTCTTAACTTTTGCAATACTCTCACTTGTCAACACTCTTGGTGCAACACTTTCATTTGTCAACACGCTCACTCGTACAACAGTCTCACATAACACTCTCACTTGTGGTACAACACTCACTCGCGCAACACCGCCAGGTAGCGCCGTGGTCAGGCCCTCTGATGTCTAGGTTGTCGACCATCACCAGCACTGGAGGACGTGAGGCTGGTGTCCCCAGCCTCACTAGTTCTGATGTCGTGGGTCAAGTAACACAATGGATGGTCCGTGATGGACTCGAGGGCTATTATCTTTATTTATCAGTACTACCCGGTATAACTAATCACAGAACCACACAAGTAAATCACAGAACCATAAAGATAAACAGCGAAAATTTGTGTTTATTGGTTGATGGAAGATACGCGAACGAGACACAACCTTGTCGGCGAGTTTGGTTTTAGAGGAAGAAGAGAATGTTATAAGGGAACCTGTTTGAATTAAGGAGCGCCGGTACTGTCTTGCCACTCCCTAATCCCTTCTCGTGACTCCAACACCACCAATGAGGCGGCAGCACTCGCTGTAGGATCCCTAGGGTCCTAACAACTTCATTCATAATCTAAGATAAGAACTGTGGCGGAGTTAGAGACGGGCCCTGTGGTATACCTCCTCCATGGCCACCTTTGTGAAGGATACATAAGTGGTTGTGTCTTGCCTCGCCACTCCCTCTCAGGGCCTGGCATGTGGTCTTACACACACACACACACACACACACACACACACACAGAGAGAGAGAGAGAGAGAGAAGAGGCTACACTCACTAAACAGGTATGTACAGACAAAGACAAAGACTCAAACAAGAAGAGATACAGTCATATCACATACGTCCAGTAAGCTAATCTTTTCCCTGTACACATAAACATATACATACAGGTACGGACGCATCACACAGACAGGTGGGTACCCACATCCAAAGACTGACAACACTCACGCGACACACAAACATTGACAGACAAACACTCTCCCTCGCGTACCATCAACCAATCTCCTTCCAAACAAGGAGACAGAGGGCGACACCCTACAGTGGGACAGACACGACTCCTTCCTCCCGCAAACATCCAGACAAGCCCCCCCATCTTTTCTCCTCCTCAATTTCCCAATAGACTAACGTCCCGTTCTATCCCAGAGAACGAGACACAAAGTCCCTGTTTTACCCTGAAGAGAATGGCATTTTCCCTAGTGATGAAAGGGTAGATACAGTGAGAGCTCCCTCCTTAAACGGAAGACACTGTATCCTGCAGGGAGGGTAATGTCCTGCAGGATAATATGACCCCATAAGGACCCCTGGGATGGCTGAGGCTGGAGGGCCAGATGTGGTGTTGAGCGGGCTATACCTGTCTAGCTGGCCACAGAGAGCTTGGCCTGGCTAGCCACAAGGTATGGCCACACTGGCGCTAGCATAGCGGGCAACACTGAATCAAGGGCCACGTCCGTCAGTGTTACTAGTGTTGGGCAACTTGTTTTCTTTCACAGTAGCCAACAAGGCTAGCGCAAAGTCTACCTCGTCGAAGACATATTGGGAATGAATATGATATATTGGGATGAATATGGGTTATCTTGGTGTTTTCAGGTCAGAATGTAAAAGGTGAAAGGTTGCAAGGAGAGAGAAAGACGAAAGAATGAAGAAGATTCCATACTTTTGCTAAACGAGGAAAGAAGGCATCATAACGGTCAATCTCCGTGAGGCTGGTCTCCAAAAAAGAAACTATAGGAAGCAGTAGCCATCTGCATACCGCAGACTTAGGTCAACGGGGATGTGACACACGCAACCAGCTCACGAGAGCAGTGGCCGAAATAATACCCGCAGTACAGAGAGAAAGGAAGCAACCAGTATGTCGTCGGTGGGATAGAGATGGTTGCAAAGAGACGGCAGCAAGAGAGAGATAGGACAGAGGGAGGCTATTGATGCACGGGGAGAATGAAACCCTCCCCAGTGTTGACAGGTGGGGTGAGTACCTTACTCAGTGTTGCCAATGTATGATGAGTGCCTGAAAAAAAGCGCGAGTTACCAACTGATGATGAGTAATTGCCTCAGTGTTACCCATCGTTAGGATGTATGTCCCTCAGTCTTACCAATTAGGGTTAAGTTGTGTACTCAGGGACTGAAAGTCTACATCACTGTTGTCAGTCTAGGGTGTTTATTTGCCTCAGTATTGTCAGCTAGTGTGTTTACCTAATCTGACTATTACCAATCTTCAATGAATATCTATATCTCTGTTACCAGAATATTGCCTACCGCAGCGTTGTCAGTCAGAAGTGAAGGGTGAAAACTTCCCCCAGTGTTGCCAGTTAGAAAAAATAATCATATTTACTTTTAAGATAATTTCTGCTTTGTCATCCTTCCTGACGCTGGAGAAATTATCTGACATCTTTGGCGTTCAATTGTTTGGTTTACTCCTTGAGCTGCAGAGATAATAATGGCCTCTTTCTCTCTCGCACGCGCGCGCGCGCGCGCGTGTGTGTGTGTGTGTGTGTGTGAGAGAGAGAGAGAGCGAGAGAGAGAGAGAGAGAGAGAGAGAGAGAGAGAGAG
>JAUUDW010598110.1:0-11829 GCA_032361385.1 Panulirus guttatus | reverse complement strand
CAAAGTCTTTATGTCAGTCTACTGGCATATTGCTGCAGACTGCCAACTAAACCAGTTTGTACTATCACACTACAATCTAATGGTTCACCTTTAACTCCTTAAAAGGCCCAGTTCTGAAAATTTAGGGGTGGGTGGGAGGTAGGGGGATTTCCCAAGGACCAAAGTTTATAAAAAAAATATGTATATTTGATAGTAAAATATCACGAAAATTGTAAAGGAAAACATCATGCAGACTGACCTTATCTGGTGGTGTATAGACATTCCATTTTGGTTGCCACCTGAATGACGTGTTTGCTGTCTTCTTATTGTTGCCTTTGTCATCGCTTGGTGCTACCCCGAACAACATGCTCAGTCCTGTCACTTGCACATATGTTAATTTTATCACCTTCCACACTTGACACTTTCGGAGACTTTGTAACATGGTATGCATTCAATACAAAAAAAATTATTCACAATATTTTAGTATCCATTAAAGGTTTTACTCCCCCATCCCCTCATACTGATCTCCGTTTGCCGCATTAGCGAGATAGCGCCAAGAACAGACGGAGAGGGGTCGCATCCGCTCACATTCATTCTCTAGCTGTCATGTGTAATGCACCCAAGCCACAGCTCCCTATCCACATCCAGGCCCCACCGACCTTTCTAAAGTTTATCCCGGGTGCTTTCCATGCCCTAGTTTTTCAGTCTATTGATGGCACGTCGACAACCGTATACCACATTGTTCTAAATCACTCTAACCCGCGCACGCTTTTCACCCTCCTGCATATTCGGGGCCCGATTGCTCAAAATCTTTTTCACTCCACACTTCCATCTCCAACTTGGTTTCCTTATTCCCTACACGTGACACATATATCATCTTTGTCAATCTTTCCCCATGTCCAAACTAAATATCTAAGCACACCCTCTTTAGCTTTCTAAACCAAACTTTTTTCTTTTTATTACACCTGTCTCTCTCTCTCTCACCCTTACATTAATTACTGGATCAAACCACCTTACACCACATACTGTCAAACATATAATTTCCAACACTTTTACCCTTCTTCGCACATCCTCATCTATAACCCATGCCCCACATGCATAAAACATTGTTGGGCCTACAGTACCTTCAAACATACCCATTTTCGCCCTCCCAGATTATGACCTCTCTTTCCATATATTCTTCAAATGCTCCCACAGCCTTTGCCCCCTTACCCACCCTATTACATTTCTGCTTCTACAGTTTCACTTGCTGACATGTCCACTCCCAGGTATCTAAAGCACTTCACTTTAAGTGAATATGTTTCTAATATTAGTTTAATGTTTGGAGAATGCTAAAAATGTAGTAGAGTATGATCTGGAGTATTTATGCTTATTCTGTGGTAAAAGACAAAGTGATCCTTGCGTGGTTTATGAATATCAGGAAGTATGTTGGATTACTTAAAGTAAAAGTATGCAAAACTCTTGTAAAAATAAACAAAACTAATTGAAAACCTCATCTAACAACCCTAGTAATTAAAACTTATCATAACATTCAATATTCTAACTGAAATATACTAATCACACCCGTGACTGAGTAATGGGCTGACTGCCAATGAATGTCACACACACATGACAGACAAAGTGGCCATTCATGCCACTCCCTAAAAACAGCCACTCCATGCGATCCCTAGGAATGCCAACAAAATGATGGTAACTTTGAACTAAAGATCTTGAATACTAACTAAGGGAGGTTAAGCAAGGTTTTCATACATTCTACTGATTTACTACACGTGTTCTGCCCACTTTTACATCAGTGAGCCCCAAAGTCTCCCTGATGTATATAACTCTCACTACTAACTCCTTACATATTTATGCATTATAAAACATAATGCTCAATATCATGATCCACAACACTTACTGTATTATCCATACACTACACCAGCATTGCAGAACAAAATCATACAATACCCAAAGCTAGCTTTGATCTATGGGTGAACTGATAAACCAATTCTTGGAACATAGGAACTATAAATTAGAATATAACCATATCAAGAAGCTACTAATGATACTTAACCCTAAAAGGTTCATGAATCTCTGGGGGGCTATCATATAATATAGCAGCAAGATAGCTGGCTCACTGCCATGGCAGAGTTAGAAATTTCCTGCAGCTTTCAAGGTAAAAATGAGACTATTGCAATGACTGATAAGATCATTTAGATTCATATCCCGCATCCACATATGTGTAATGAATTGGCTTAATCAAATTCAATGACTCAGAGTGTTCTATAATTACTAAAAATTTTAATTATCAAACACCTGTACTAATTTCCTCATATTCATACCAAGATATGAACATCTCTTGGATGCTACAACAATCCATAACTACATAGCGTAAATCTTTGCAATATGAAGCGTATTTTTGCCATTTATCTTGAAATTATCAATTATTCAGTAAGTGAGCCATCTAAATTTTTTATAATAGTGACCCAAAGTTGCAAAACAACGTTTTCTTTGTCACCACCGGTCAATGCCAATCTTGTTAATTCTCTTGTACAAGCCACATTCGGCCTTCAGTAGTCATTTAGAGTTCCACAGATACTATATAAGCCAGCTTTTTATATTGAGCAGGTTTGGCCTACCAGTAACTTACTGTTACTCGAAAATACCATCTAAATTTAGTTTGAGCACATGTGGCAACATTGCATACATTTCAGAGTATTCTTCAGATCTTTCAATACTCACAGTAGCCTACCGCATGAGAAATATGTGTTAATGCACTCAAAGATCAAGTTTTCGGAGTAGCAGCTTATCTGGCAGAGTCATTCCGTCGGATGTCGTCACAATCCACCTTCCGCTAGTCCATTGCGAGGAAAATTCAGCCAATGAGCGGCTTCCGAGCTGTCAGCCATTTTAAGCGTCTGCTAGCAAAGATTCTTTAATACAACACTAAAAGTAAACATTGATATTTTTTTCAATAATACATAATAACTATAATAAAATAGTACGTAATAATAAATTCTTGTTTATATAATTTTGTAACCACCTAAAATTACGTTCAAATTTACTACTAATTCCTTATTCGTCGTTTGTTTTCGTTACGATCCGATCACGAGTTCAGACAATTAGAATTAATTTATCAGAACTACTTAAAGGAGGATCCTTAACCCAATTGATGACCTGGAAAAATATGCCAATAAAATAATGATACAAAAAACAAAAATAGAATATAAGTGTTGTCTCTGAGTAAAGGTACTATGATCAGGTTCGAGTATGGAATCTTGGTCTGACTAACCCTACCTAAAGGTTCACTTGTCTCAAACACTGATTACTCTGATAGTCTTAATGAATCTTACTAGGTAAAAAAAAGATCAACGCATATCTGTAAATTGTGTATCGTATGGTTAGATACAGGTGTATCCATGGAACACGTAAATGAACTTACGAGGATTTTGACACTAAATATTACAGCATAGACTAAATAATCCCCACAAATACTTGTTTCACACTTTCACTCAGCAATAATCTGATCTGCTCCTTTATTTGTTGTCAGCCTTTCATTAAGCCTTATTTATTTTCCATAGAGAACGATAAAATAAAGACGCCATCTCTTCCGAAGATTTTTTGGGTATATGTTCCATCACACTGAAGTGATCGTTGATATACAAGGCCATTCGGACAGTGTTAGCAGTAAAAGTTTTAACAGCAGTTGCTGAAACAAGTGTTACGTAAAATGTGGATGGAATTTTCTCCTTCGAATTCAAATTAAGATTAATGAATTCTTTGCCTTGATAACGCATACTGCGTATATTCATTGTCCAAATTCAATGACCGAATGAAATCCTGTCATAAATGTCATGGCGTGATATGTATCACACGCCTTATCTGCTTCACATAGCACAGAACGCACACATTCGCCTGTGCCAGTAATGGCACACCAGTGAACATACATCCATCTATGCCAGTAAATGTACCTCGGGAACCCACCCGACTAGTGCCAGTAATGGCATCCCGGAAACACATCCTTTCTAAAAGACTCTGAGAATCCTTTCTTATAGCACTTGATACATGGAAGCCTTTTGACGAGGCATAGCATTAGAGTCTGCATCTTCCTAACTCCTCTCTCTCTCTCTCTCTCCCCGTTATTGTTAGATCCTAATGACCAGTGGTGTCCTACAGGGTTCTGCCCTTCCTCCTACGCTCTTTCACCTTCTAGTTGTTCAGAGGAATGAATCGAACTTGAATGCAGTGCTTCGTTCACATCTGGGAAGTTTCTAGCTCTACATACTTACTAAAAAAAGAGTCGAATCCAGAACAGTTCGACCTATCGACTCCTTATCTGTCCTCAAAATTTGACCCACTTGCTTTACGCCGCAATATTGATTTTCTTTCCCTCTGTGAATATGACACTTTGGTTTCTGCCTCCGTGAACTGCTTTGTCTGTGTACCTGTCATTATGTAGAAATAATACTCAACAAAGTAGTGTCATATTATCACCATGTGGGTGTTGGGAATTTAAGAGTGGGCCTTTGTTATATTTCTCTCCTTACACCGCCAAGTCTTTGAAAACTGGAACTCTGTGATACCCTATGGTTCTCTGCCTACCATAACTATTCGTACTGCTTTTGCTAGTATCCCAAGCTTAGCCGGATTATTTTCGTTTGTAGGGGCCGTGGTTGCAAAAGAAAAAAAATGAAGGTCATACCACTATCATATGGATTCATAATAGTCAGCAGATCATATGTTCATTCAAATGAAAATTGTTGTCTTTAGGGAGGGCCTTGGCACTATCACCCTTCCCCCACCACCCCACCAGGCAACGCCCACGTTGCCTAGAAAGTGAGAGACGATGTTTGGAGTAAAGAAAATTATTCATCAGCACACACCATAAACAGTAAATAAAAAAAAATAATTCACGTACAAATCGGTGTTTCCAATGTGTTTTGAAGGCGCATTCGAAGGTGTATATACGCCCAGGTGATATACTGTTTTTAGACTCGAGATAAACATTGCAAATGTCAGCATAACTCTCCCTACACCTCGGGCCATATAGAAAGCTGGGAGTGTAGATTGTGTTAGAATTATCTACAACACCTGATAAAAGGCGTAAAACATTTTTTCGGGTGCAGGTTATAACTTAACGTTGTTATTTTTTTTTCTATGTTAAAAAAAAAGATATGATAATCCAACAACCAACACAAAAAAACTACCATTCCACTTTCCATCTTGTTTCTCTTACAGACACTAATCTATTTAACGAGTCTGCCATACGAAATTAAAAATCTTAACACTGTTGTAGCCATAAAATATGCCCCAGGTTAATAATTTCAACTATCATCAGTAACATACTGCGTGAAAACAATGCCCAGGTTAATAGTTTCAACTATCATCAGTAACATACTGCGTGAAAACAATGTAAAATACAGCTTAGTATGCTTTAAGTGCTAAATAATTTTCTAAAACTGAAATTCATCTCAACCTTAGCATTAACACTATGTATCTACACACGAATCAAATAATGATCATAATAACGATAATGATAGTGATAATAAAATAATGATATTCTGTATCATAGGTATTATCTTTATCATTATTGATAATGCATATAAACAAAGACAGGCTAAAAATCACTAGAAAATCTAAAAACCTCTAATGTAAAAAGCCTGTCCAATTAAAACAGACATCCCAGATATTTATTGATTATTTAGTTTGTTAGTTGGCCACCAGGGAAATAGTTGCCAGTTTATAATTTATGTGGGTAATAGAACATTAGGAATATACTACCTTTCTTAGTATAATTCTGGAAGACGTAACGTCGACTGCTACTTGTCAACAAAGACTATAGTCTTTGACCTGTCAAAACAAGAGGATGGATACTGTTGGTGGCAATGATTCACGTCACACACACAATTAAGGTTTTCATAATGTATGTGGATGCTTGAGTTTACTAATGAATATGCATTTATGAGTGAATTTGCATTTAAAATACTTCCATGGAGTTGACAGCGGTGATTGTAACCGAAGAATTAATTGTAACTGTGTCAGTCATAATATGAGACAGTTTATCAAATAATTTTGCTGAGGAATAGACACAGCTCATTATGAATGATTATATTTAATGCTCTCTGCTGCTTAGTTTTTCATTTCTGATGGGTCATGGGTGAATGGAGACTAAATTTAGCTACGGAAGCATAACGCACACGCGAAGGCACCGGTATATGTGTTAAGTAATTTACCATTCTTTACCCTCTTTATCGGTGGATTTGGAGAAGTACAAAGGAAAAGTTACAGTCAGCAAGATTTCTACAAATTCTTATCCTGGCGACAAAATGAAAGTTATCATAGTGGTTATTTTGCCGACTAGGAACCTGATGGGTCAAACGTTGTCACGTTATTTTCCCTGGCTTATGATGAGGAAGGAGTTGGGTGGCAGATACCCCTAGATAAGTGAGGTTGAATTATTTAACCTCTTTATGTCACCACTTCGCATAAATCTGATGTTGGTGGCGGGTATGAGCTCTCCTGCAACTTTGGACTGAGTATGATTAAAGATGATAATGTAGCTCATCAGAATTATTTGTAGGAATCTTGGTATTTGCAAGAAATAAGCCCTAAGAAAGTTGATTAAACTAGTAATAAAACAGATGTGATGGAAAATCCTATAGGCTGAATTAGTATTTCATCCATTGGAAATGACTAGTCAGTAAAATAAACTCTGCATTTTGTTTTTCAGGCAAAATAAGCAAGTGTATCTTGGGTTCTCAATCAATATAGTGGTGACTATAAAACTAGCTAGCCTAATATAACTTAACCAATCCCATGTTAACATATCCTAATTACATAATTTTTGAATGGATAAATAAAGGTACTTAGGTACTAAAGTGTGAATCAGTGCTACAACCTAACTATTTGACTGACAGTGGAGCACTTGGGGTGAGCCCCAGAGTCTTTCCCCTCTCATTTGCTCTATTTTTCTTCAGTACATTCCCAAGAACTCTCCAACAAGCCTTCAACTCAGTAATCAAGAAAAATATTAATTGCTCATCTCCAGCCCCCTGAATGGAAATTTAAGAGAATCCCTTATGGAACAATAGGATGTACTGTGAAGAATGGATTTATAGTGGGAAGCATGATTTAGATGATATTCTTTTATGATAATAGATAAGTTGATAGTGGCAGGGGTTATGAAGATCTTGGAAAATATTGATTAGTTATTCTGAAAGTTGGTGAAACTCTTCTAGAATTCGCCCAACAACAGATGATAAACATGGAACTAAAATAAAAACATATTCACCAGATAACATAGAAAATAAGGTAAATTTTTTCTTGGAAAATTAGGTGAGATTACATAATGTGTTAATTTCTACAAGTGTTTCATGTTGTGATACTTTTACATTGATAAACCCAACAGTTTTCTGTTATCAAATTCTTTTTTTAACGTATTATAGTATAGAATAAAAATATACAAAACATGCTCCTCCAACCTTAATTCATTGTTCACTATGGTAAAGCTTTAGTACAGTCCCACTACTGTATTAACTGGTCACTCAGATGTCAGTCAAAACAAAAAGTTTTTTGGGCTAAAATATTTCTCTGAACTATTGACTGCAATTTTTGTAGTATGGAGCCCCTTGATATACACTTCTCCCAAATACATAAGTTGTTCTGCACTACTCCCAGACTACATATTCTCCAATATCTTATGGCTTATTTATTGTTATGGGTAATGGATTGTGGTATTATAAATGTCTTAAATATTTTGATCGTACCCTCTGATCTGATTTCCTTTCAGGTGTTTGGGAGGACTACTTCTGAGTTATAACATTTGTGTTGGCAGTCTGAAATGATTTATTAGGGTAAGGCTATCCATAATTGTTGAAGTGACCGGCAAAATTATGAGTAGGTAGCATGTTTTAGTCTAAGATTTGATACAAATTAGTGAAAAATTTAGGGTGGGAGGAAGTATTAGAATTAGCCTGGCATTGGGTGCTGGAATTTACATATTACTAGGGCCCAGCCTTAGAAGAACTGTATAGGAGACAAGTTGTTTGCTTGCAAATATTAGAATTACATACACATACATGGATAAGGTAATATTCAGTATACTGCTCACATTATATATTAGGACATAACTATGCACAAAGGACTATTAAAGTTCAATGGAGGGCAACAAAGATGATACCAGAATTAAGAGAGGTGGGTTACAGTGAGAGATTTGAGGCTAAAAATTTGTCCATCATGGAAGACAGAAGATTAAAGGATGATTTGATCATAACCTTTCATTATTTAAAACGGGTTGATGTCAGTAGTGAACAGTTCTTAAAAAGATGCAAAGATAGAACAACCAGAGGCCATAAATTGAAATTAAGCAAGAATCTTGTTGGAAAAGATGTAAAGAAATACTTTTTATTGTATGAGCAGTATATGAATAGAATCAACTGAGTAATGATATTGTGAATGTAGACTTCTTACAGAAGATGAAGAGGCTGTGTGATGGTACAGAAACTTCTGAGAGATGGGGCCCAACAAGTGTACAAATTCCTTCCCTAACCCACAAATAGGTAATTACATTCATACCTGGGCAGATGATATTAAGGTCATGAGGGAAATATGGAATGTCAAGGATTGCATTAATATGAAAATAAACTTACATAAGCTTCAGAGTTGATCTGGTACGTGGTTCATGATCAACCCAATTAAATGCAAAGTAATGGTGATGGAACAGAGAAAACCCTGATTTGACCATAATCAAGCAGGAAACAAGCTAAAGAATATGTATGTAAAAGGGACTTGAATTTCAATATTTGAACTAGCCTATTGCTAGGACACCCCATCAGTAGAATTTTTAAAGAGAGAAACTGTCCACTGACTAATATTATTAAATAAGTACAAGAGTAAGATGTTGAATAAACTATTTAAAACTACTATACTTTAAAAAAGAGAGTCTGAATTGCAGTTATTAACTGTAAGTACCTGTGACGAGATTTAGCCAAATTGGCAGGGATAGCGTGAAGTGTTCATCGCACATCTTGCTTTGTATAAAAACTATTCTTCTCAACTGCCACCTGCATTAAGGGAGAGGTTAATATCTATAAATCTGCCTACAGTAGAAGGGATAAGACCAAAGGAAGACTTGATTACAACCTTCAAGATTCTAAATTAGATTAAACAGTATCAATTTTGAACAGTTATTTGAAAGATGCAAAGAAGGCAAACAGAGGTCATAACAAAAAACTAAGTAACAGATTGTTAGAATTGATGTAGAGTTATTATTGTTGCATCAGAGTTGTGAATAAATGGAATAAACTGAATGATGAAACAGTAAATTCAGACATCATAAAGAAATTTCATAAGATGATGGTAAAGTTCAAGAGATGGTATCCTAGAAATGTAGAACTAACTTTCTGTACTTTATAAATAGGTATTAAACACTCACACATTCTTGAAATTCATCCATTTATGCATCATTAACTTTATTATTATGAAATCTCATGATTGATGTAGAAAATTCAGTAATTCTTCTAGAACCCCTTTTCACATATTTTGAATTGTGTTTATGTATTTCATTATGTGCAGTACTGAAACTGATCACTGGCACTGCTTTATAATCTGATATTTCTTCTAACACAGGTGCCAGGATGTGGGGCATTAGAAATTTAAAGAAGAAAATATTTTGGGTTGTAGGCATTGTGTTTGGCCTTATACTCTTAGATCAGCTGTACCTCCATATCTGGCTGTCAACACCCAACACTCAGTTCCCAAGGTCTTTACATGTTGATGATGTTCGGCAGTTGATTCGTGCTGGAGAAGATGCTGCTGTCACAACCATTCTTTTTGATCCTGTAATTCTTCATGCCTGGAGCCGCAATTCACATGTGGCTGTTCCTGGTGTGTGTATCTTCTTGTGTCATGTCATCGGCCCACTCACCTTTGCTGTCACCTCAGCTCAACTAAGGGATAAGGTATTCATGTTCTTCTCGTCTTCAACAACATACAAAGATAGATAATTTATTTGCTACATTTAACATTTTTATACTTGACAGTAACCTGCAGAAACACAAGTCTTAAGACTCGCTAGGGAATAGGACACCATGGAAATGCATTAAATGAGACATCAGACTATCTAACAGAATGGTCATCCTTTTGCTAAATGACCTGTCATGAGCTGAGTTGAAGCATTTTTCTGTCAGGAGAGACATTTCCTCAGCTAAGCAGCAGTTCGCTTTACTTCCTGTGAGATAAATCACCTTGCTGCAAGTAACAGACTATATAGTTCTTTAATTAAACCTGTTTGTCTCTTGATTCTATGTGTTAGCCTTGCAGGATCCTTGTTATAGCAGTTAAATTTGTCAGTGGCGTAATTATTTAGAGTTTTATGCTGACGTGATGCCATGGCAGAAAGGTAAGAATACACTCTGTTCTTAAGCCCATGTTATCTATGAAGGATGCATCCTTCCAGTTAAGCCACCTTTGAATAGTACATGGCTCTTGCTGCAAATTTAACCCTTAATGAAAGCCCCTCACCCATATATATACAGAATGAGATTTCCCACGACAGTTTCAAGGCAAAGTTCTGAAGAGGGTTAGGAAGGGGTCATGTATGGGATCCAGTTTGCTTCCATATGACAATCAGCCTCAGTTATGATACAGATAAGGCAGAGGAAAAAACTGTGCAATGTTCCAATTTCTGCTTATTAATAAACTATCTGTATAAATGTTAGTGATAAAGTTAATGATGAAATCTATGTATAGATTACATTTATTGTAACACATTGAAGGCATTAGATATTAATAATTCCATCAATATAAAAGGTAGAAAAAACATATGTTAATCATTGTGACAATTTCTGCTCGATCACCTGTTTATACAGGATCTATATAAGTGTTCCTGATAAAGTATATAAATAGGATATATTGATTATAGTAGAATAAAAACAAAATGATAATTACCTCATTAATATATAAGTTAGAGAAGTAACCAGTAGAATTAATTCAGAATAAATTAAAGAATTTCAGCCAGACAAGAATAGGATATGGTACACATATGTAAACCTCTCTTAATTCATGGTTTTGATGAACAAATTTGCTTGTACTTGCTACTGTAGCATAACACAAGTAAAGCCTTAGTTCTTAATATGGAGTGCAAGAAATGAATCATTTGTTTTAAGAAAAGAGTAAGGAAGTGGAGACTAAGGACAAGAAGGATAAATAGAAAATTGCATGGAAACAAAAAGATATAAATGTTTTCAGGATCATACTGAATATGAAAGAATATGGTAAATTTTTGTGTTGGATGTAGTTAGATATAGGCAAAGAAGGTAAGACATTTCATACACTTTCAGCCGGCATTCCTTTCTCGACTCGCTCAACTAGGTTTCACCATTACACTCTTCAGGACTCCTGAAGGGAAACATTCACATGTTTTCTTGATCAGGCAAGGATCTCCGCTACATCTGGTTGTGCTGGAACCACATTCTGCTGGTGAGTATGCAGGTAATTAGCTGTGTATTCATCACAAAGTAGGGATGATTAATATTTCTAATGTTGAGGAAAATCATATATGGAAAGTTTTTTTTATGTGATCTGCAAAAAGGTCAAGATATTAATCACTCTCTACATTCACCAATTGAAAGTTTTATTAACTTGTTACAGTATGTTAGGGATTGCATAAGACTGCTAAATTATATCAGTTCTCCTTCTAACTTCCCTATAGCTCTCAGTCACCAGGTGATCTTTTAAAGGATTTGATTATCAGTCAACTTTTTTTTCTGTTACATGAGACGGCACTGGCAGCTCAGGCCACATTCGCTCACACTCATTCTCTAGCTGTCATGTGTAATGCACTGAAACCACAGCTCCCTTTCCACATCCAGG
>JAUUDW010597999.1:0-11829 GCA_032361385.1 Panulirus guttatus | reverse complement strand
GGAAGACGACAGGAAAATCTTGCTTCACTGTGACTCCGAAAGCAAAGGTCAAACGAGACTGTTGTAAATGATTCTTGGAATCCCAGATGATAGTGCAACATTTTTGGGAACTTTTACTACACTCAAAACAACGTTTTGAGAGAAAAAAAGGTGCTTATTTGTTTGTTTTTTTGTACTACAGATGTGTAATTCTTTTTTGTTTGAGAGTCAACGTCGTTCTCGTTTTCATCTGTGAACGTAAGGATATGAAGTGCATCGAGAACATCAACTTTACAATTACAATGAATTAAAAGAAGTTAATCATTTATTTTTTTCGTGATGCTACAATTTTACATCGTCGGAGTGAGACAAGAAATTCGCACATATTTTTGTAGAAGCGAAATAATCAAATGTTTTTTAATACAGTGCACTTGGTTCTGTTTATTAATGAACGTTCTTCGGAGGGATGGTTCGAATCCCGGCTCATCATCGTTCAGGCAATCATCCCTCGGGCAGCGAATGAGGCAAAGTTCCCGTCATGCTCAACAGGCCAGCATTTGAATGACGTCACACCGCAGAGATCAACCTCTGCAGACGAGCATTGCTGACAAGATCACAGAAAAGAATTATCTGCTTCTGTATCCATCTATTACCCTGTGTATGTAACCTCTGTTCCTCGATCTGCCCACCGATCTGTCATCCCCTGTCTCGTACCATCTGTCTGCTCTAGATTTAACTTCAGTGTCTATATATACATATGTATACGAATATGGTATACGTTACCCAAGGCGTCCGGATCATTGGAGATGGTCACTTATGAGGAGGTCATTCCGCTGATCGTAGAGCTCTGGTTATCTGACTGTATCCCAGTTAACCCAAGTTACACAGATGGCAGAGTTGCACCGATTACCCAGCTAATTCCAGTTCACCACGGTCGATGCGATAATTAGTATCTAGCCTCGCTATACTAATTACTTTCCGATTAACCATTTGCGTCCTAATTAACCAAATTCATCGTGATTACTTGCCTTCGTCTCGATTAACCTACAAGGGCGTCCATGTTAAACGATTGCATCCCGATAAAGCAACTGCTTTTTGGGTAACAAGTAAATGTGAGTTAACAGTTAACTGCTTTGTTAGTTAATGTTATCCTTAGAAAGCAACTTGGATGCCCACTGGAGTATGTATGTGTGTGAGGCATCACGCTGACCCAGCACAGGGTCTTACAGCTGGGGTGCCAGTCCTCGCGCCACACACATCCTGGCTGGTGCTGGCGTTTGATTATAGCCTGAGCCTCAGCCGCGGGAAATATAGAGTGAGCCATAATGATACCCAGGGCTCCCCGTCCACCCTCCTGCAAGACCTAAGGACTCGGGGACAGAGAAAGGATGGGAGGGGACGGAGGGAGGGAGAGGGAAGTGGGAGTGCGTTAAGGAGAACTGAGGCTAGGAAGGGAGAGGATAAACAGAGTGTGGATGAAGAGGGGACGGAGGAAGATAGAGAAGATGCGGAATGGTCAGAAGGCATGAGGAAGCCATAGTGAGAGAAGTCTGAATGTTCAGGGGTACAGTGTGAGATATCTGACGTTCAAACTTGTTCCAGCTATAGCGAGGAAAATCAGAGTTGTGCCGACCAGAGAGAGAGTCCAGATGGGCATCTCTTTCACAGGGTAAAATCGTGGGAACGAGAAGCCAGGTAGGTCGAAATGAGACGCCTAGGTAGTGGTAAGAGACCAGGTAGAGAGATCAGGTAGGTCGAGACTGGGCGCGCAGGGGTCTAGGCAGCATTAAGAGACCAGGAGTGAGACCAGACAGGTCGAGGCGAGGCTCTAGCCGCTAGGTGAGGTGGTGTTGACAGACCCGCACCAGGTAAACACTGAGCCCTCGAGAAGTGGGTATTTCGTGTGCTGAAGACCACGAGGGGTGAGGGAAGTGTGAGGCAGTGGATGAGGAATGTGAGGAAGGCCACAAGGAGTAAGGGAAGTGGATGAGGAGTAGAGGGGAGTTGATGGAAGAGCAGGAGGTGGTGGCTGGGGAAAAGGATCATGGCTGTAGAGTCTTCTGGTAGGTATGGCGAGGACTGAGGGCTGATGGTGCCCATGTGAGGAGTGATGAAGGTGAGGGAAGCATCGGATGTAGGTGTGGCGTGCTGAGGGTCTGGATTAGAAAGGGTGTTGAAGGATTATATGTTGCAAGAAGTATCAAAAGGGTGTAGTAAAGAGAGCTACAGAAAAGGGTAACTACAAATGGGCGTAGGAGTGTTTTACACGCTTAGAGACGTAAACAGTCTGAAAATGGTGAAAAGTGGAGAAAAATATGTCCGGGATTTGCGGATATGTTCAGTAGGAAGAGTGTAGGAGGACGTAGAGAAGAGATACAGGAGTTTCAAACAAGTGGAAGAGGTGTAAAGGTGTAGGCTGTGAGGGAAGTTACTACACACGGGTGGCAGTGAGATTGCAGAGCAAAAAGGGTACTGAGGACGATGTATGCATGAAAGGTATTTTGCACTCAATACACACATTCGTGTATCAAGGTGAAGCCACAGGCGGAGAGATTGACGTCATGCAGCGAAGGCTGGCTGTATTTAACTCTGTAATATCTCAAGTACATTCCAGGTTACAGCTTTCTCCTACTTAACATGCGTTCCTACTTGGACAAAAACTCGTGGAATATAAAGTTGCCAACATTTTCTCCAATGGGCTACGTCAGCGTCTCTTTTGATGACACATGTTGATACAATGATGATTTATCAAATGATGTTGCAAAGTCTGGGATAATGAGGCTCTCGGATGGTGACGTACGTATGATGATCATTTTTCAGATGATGCTTCAGAGTTCTCGAATGATTTCTCGTAAACTTCTGCTGAAATTGTATAAAACTTTTAAATGATGATACGTTTGATGTAATGGTACTTTATTAGATGATACAACATAAAGTTTGAAATGATACGACGCAATATCTTGGTAGTAATGCATAAAACTTTTAGATGATGCGACGGAAATCATCCACATGGTAAAGAAAAATTTGGGATGACATGATAGATATCATATGATGCGCCAACGCAACCCTCGGATGATACAGTATAAGACTTTGGAATGTACGACGTAAAGGAAAACTTGTAAGTTCCCGGAAACGCAGAAGCGATGCGTCGACGTAAGACCCTAATAAGAGCCCTTGATCTCCTGCTGTGATAGACGTACTATGTGGGGCCCCCTTGATCCCCCTAGTGCGATAAGCATATTATGTAGGGTCCCCTGACAGACAAAGTGTGTGGACAGACGAGACGGTGTCTCAGAACCCGGGTAAAATATGACGCCAACACTACTTTGCCACAGAATTTGGGTCACAGAGCCAGTCAAGTGGCCCGTGGCATTCTGCTGTGCCAACCTTAGGTCCAAGCTCCGTCCGTCTGTCTGTACTTTTGCCTGTGTCTGTACGTCTGTCTTTGTATTTGTCTGTATTTCTTTGTATGTGTTCGTATGAATTTGTTTCTGTTTGTTTTTGTGCTTGTTTTGTTATCAATTCATCTGAGTGTTCCTCTGTTCTTGTTTAATGGCCCACTGTTCTGTCTCCTTGTAGCCCTGTGTTCTACAAGGACCGTTCATTGTTCACATAATCATAACACGATAATTCCTGTGATAAGTTGTCCTATTCTTTCTTGTTCTGAATGAAATTTGAATACGTATACATGATAGTGTGTAATCTAAAGGACATCTGGCTAGAGGGACACAATACAGAGGTCCAAAACTTAAGCAAATTCTTCTTATGATTATCAGTGTATTGTGAAGCATCTTATTCCCGGGATGACTGTCATTTTTCAATGAATTTTGAGGAGTTGAAGTAACTCCACTCATCACGAACACCAGAAATATCTGGAAATGAAAATTTTCTTAGCGTCATGTGGTTGGGGATTCAACCAATCCCCCTGAGTTTAAGAGCACTCTTTGCACAAAGTCTGTGAGAATTCTAAAATCCCGCGACACAAGATATTGAATACGTTCTAAGGATTTTTCTAAAAGTTTTTTTTTTGTGTGTGTGTAGCGATAAAGCAATGCGGATAATGTCACGTGATATTTTGACCTTTTCCCGTCTGACATTCATGTAACAACGCCACCCTCCCCGCCCAACACAGCCCTCTGCCGAAGTTGACATCCCGACAGAGAGCAAAGGAATCTCCTGGCAGAAATAGTTGACACAGACCTTTAAAACTGGTTTCAAAGCTCGAAGGCCAGTTACTGACTGTTACCTAGCAATGCTGTGACTGGTTAAGATTTTTCCTCTCTGGAGCTTCCGGAGTTGCAATGAAAGCGAGAGAGAGAGAGAGAGAGAGAGAGAGAGAGAGAGAGAGAGAGAGAGAGAGAGAGAGAGAGAGAGAGAGAGAGAGAGGCAGACAGACAGACAGAGAGACAGAGGCAGACATGGTGTCTCATGAAGTCTAGGTTATGATCAGAGCCTTTAAGACCGGATCAAAACTACTGAAAGAGTAATTCTAAACTGGTTCTTGAAGTTTATAATCAATCTCGAAAAAAAATGGATGAAGAAAATTAACAAATATCTCAAAACTGCCCCAAACCTAAAGCCTGTAAAACTGGTTAATAGTGTTACTTGAGCCTGCACAACACCAGTGTTACCGAAGCCTCTAACACTCGATATAGAGGACTGTTACAGTGGAACCAATTAATAGCCTCACATAGGGCCCTGAATCTCATCAATGAGTAGGATCTTAGATTGTAATGATGATTAGAATATGTGATCCAATTTTCTAAGATATAAGAAGAGGTGCTGCTCGAGCCTCTAACATCTTGAGGTCTGGCCAGCGAGAAGATGCCGTCGGACACGAGAAAAGGGAAGTACTGTACTCTGGGCTTTCAAACAACGTAGAAGTAATGGAGTCAAGCGCTCCCTCCACTATAACCATCCTTCTTTCCATCTACCTTACTTCTTCTTTTCGTCCTTTCCCTCCATCTCCTTTCCACCCGTCTTCCGTTCCATCATCCTCCCTCTCTCCCACTCCCTACCTCTCTCCCTCCCTCCCACCCTCCCCCACGCTCCTGCTCCCTCCCTGTAGCTGGGTTCTTCTACGCCTCTCTTCCATCACGAGGGCGACATCATAATTCTCGGAGCCAGTGAAGGATCACCATAATAAAAGAGTTATCATGCGAGCTGTGAGGCGATAATGGGCAAGATAACAAGATCAATATCCAGGTAATGGTGTGGAGCGTAAGTGTGCTCATAAGGCTGTAGCATTCATACTTTCTCTCCGTCACCCGCGACGGACGATGAGTAAATTCATCTCAGCCGACGCCAGGACGCGGAACATGTGTCCACGAAATTTCCTTTTGGCAATCTACTCGAGAGTGGGCAGACTGAAGACAAATTTCCACGCAAGTTTTCGTCAGATGTTTCTCATATTTGACTTAAATGAAACTCTAATCATTTTTTTACAAAGAGAACTTATTCATTAGACTTTTTATTACATAAATGAATTTTAGATTTTCTATGGCATGCACGAATTCCAGTGGTTTATAATTTCTTATAAGAATCTTGTTCAAAATACAAGTCTATTCGTTATCTCACTTTTCTTTGTTTCTGCGTCAGTAGAAGGCTTAGTATCTGCGTCATTGGAAGACTTAGAAGTTTGAGTGTTATTGTTTACGAGAGACAATTACTAGTTATTCATACAGTAACAAGTTTTGTTGATCAGAATCAACCAGAGTGAAGTTATTGCTCTTAATTTCCACGGATGAAAATAATTCACTGGCTTCCTTCATGTCTGTATTTGCTTCTGATGAAGGCAATGATCATAGTAGTGACGATGGTATTGATAATGATAGAAGCTGATAACAATGAAAAGAATGATAACGAGAATTATTTGGACAGTGATAATGATGGCAAGAACAGTGTTTTATTATTATTATCAGTGTTATCATTTTATCATTATTGTTATCATTATCATAATCATTACTATTAGTATCATTTCCTATTTCTCTTTTTATTCATTATGGGAAATGTTTCTTTAAGAAAAGCTTGGTATCTTTATTGTTTATAGATCATAAAATCATTTCATTATTTTTTTTAGTTTTATGACATAATGAGAAGAAACTTTGAATCATTTTCCTCTCAGATTTCACGTTCGTTAGATTTTTAGAGAAATCTTCCCTTTAAATTTCATGGAATTATAGTAATGACTGTCTGGCATATAATAATGAGGACATTATTTACAGAGAAGGATTTTAGATTTTCTTTCTTTTAAGAAAGAAAATCATTAATAATCTATACATCTTCAGGCACTTGTGAATTTTCTTCCTTTAAAAAGAAAAATCAAGTGATATGGTTTGCATGATACATGAGAGTAATGCAAGAGACATGAAGTGTTTATATGTAATGACCTGTAATTACTCGTTTAACAGTCTGTTACGAAGGTCGACGATCTCGTTTGTTTAGTTACATTTTTAGCTTATTTTGTGTTAAAGATACATTGTTTTGTGTAGGCACGTTACTTATGGAAATGTAGTCATGTGTGTGTGTGTGTGTGTGTGTGTGTGTGTGTGTGAACGTGTGTGTACGCAAATGTGTGAGAAATTTGTAGAGATGAAATTTAGTAGTTAGTAGATTAATATTTTGCTTTCTGGATATTTTTTTGGGGGGAGGCAAATTATGTGGAATTACCTTTCTTTATCTAAATAGGTTATCATTGCATACACACACACACACACACACACACACACACACACCTGCACTATACAGTGCCATAACCTCCCATGTGATTACTTGGCTTCAACGAAAATTTCATTAAAACCTTAACGTCTCTTTCTCCTAGTGGCATACCATAACCCACTGTGAAAGAGAACCAGCGAACCTCTCGTCTCAGTGGGAGGGAGTGAACAGGAATCAAGACCTTCAAGACACGAACGTGTCGGGCAGTCTCCTTTGGCAGGGTTGTTCCTGTAATGGGCCAGGTGTTTGGACCAGCTGCTTCAGTCTCTCTTGTTAGGGTCCTGGACGGAGCCAGTGGTCGTTAGTGGGGTGTCTTGCGACATATATTCAGGCCGCTAACTGCCTAATTACCAGGTAACAACAGGTAATGGGCGAAATAGTCGTTTGGCTCTTTCATTATCCGGTGATAATTACAGTCAAGTGAGCGACTGACTGGAACTTTGTTTATTGTCACCTGATGACCGGTAGACTGGTGGCTGCCAGCCATGTTTGGCCACAGTCCAGCTGATGTTCGGAACATTCGGCTCAAAGATGTTTTCCCTCAAGAGCCACGCAACATCGACGACAAATTTGTGACGACCATTTTCAGCCTTACTGAGAGGTCAGTTGTTATCTCTTTTTTCTACTAATCCAATTCATTCGAACCAACATCGATAAAACTTACTCAGTAACTGCCGCTGCATCCTCCAAGTGCACTTTATAAACCTCGGCACAAAGACATTTGCAGCGTATCCAGAGAGAGGCACACTGCCTGCGCTCACGAGCGTTGGCCTTTCTAGTTACTATTAATAGTTGTTAATCAAATACAGCTTAATTATCAGAAGGTAATTAGTAATTACCTGAGGAATGGAGGCCGCTTTCTGAAGACATTACCATTCTTGCTTGACGTCCACTCACTTAAGTTCAGTATGAACAGAACTTTACACTTAGATTTTATATTTCAGTTATAAGTGAGCCTTCCCGCAGTATATTTAGTTCACAATTATTTATAATAACTTTTCCTCGCGTCCTTTATTTTCCAATTTCCGCAATAATATCTCTTTTCACTCGAGATTGTTTTTCTGGGTTACTTTGTAATATTTTGTATCGTTACTAGAATTCCGAAATAAATAAAATCTGAAAAACAGGAAAAAAACAGACAGAGACATGAGGCTGGAGATCGCGGAATAAAGCCAGTGATTGCGACTGGCATCGCCAAATTAAAAGAATGACTGAGGCGGAGATCGCCAAATTAGAATAGTGACTGGAGGATAAAGTGCACCAAAATAAAACTGCGAATGGAAGGCAGGCAAACGAAAATAAAAGAATAACCGGGGTGAGCGACGCCAAAATACAACATCGGCTTAGTGGCAACGCTAAAATAAATCTTCTTCCAACAGAGAACCGCCAGAGTTAAACAGCTGTGCGGTTTAGTAAAGCAGAAATAAACTAAAACATAAAACCTTTGCACCTTCAAAATAACAGAGCGGTTTGGACGGTGAACATCGCCAAATTAAACTAGCTCGCAGAATCTGGGCTTCGTTGACGCAAGTGTATAGAAGAGGGTCCTAGTTTACAACATCCCGTTGGGGGAGCGGAAACATCGTCATGATACAACTCAAAGATGTTACACATTACCTGGGAGCCTGTGAGATAATGCAGAGACAACATCGCTAAAACAAACCAAGGACTGGAGACGATGCATCGTCAAAATAAACCAGTTTCCGGAGTCTTACCATCGCCAAAATAAACCAAGTTCCAGATGATTCTTATCGCCAAAATAAACCAATTCGCAGAGGCTGAACCTCGCCAAAATAAACCAACCGGCAGAGTATGAGCCTCGCCAAAATAAACCATCCCAAGGGGTGAGTGAGAGTGTTGGCGGAAGAGTGGAAGACCATTCATCACAGGAGGGACACAGTGATGCCTTCGCCTCGCCCAAACTGACCCCGAGACCGACCCAGCTGCGCAGAAGCCACAGGAGAGACTACATGAGCCTAGAGAGAAGACCGAAGAGGCCTATGAGATCTTACAGAAGCTTACTGTAGACTACAGGAGCCCATGAGAGAATACAGAGCCCACGAGTGTTCAGAAGCCTAACAGAGAGTACAGGAACCTACAGGAGACGAGAAAAGCCTATGGGCAATAGAAGCGAACGAGAAATTACAGGAGTTTGCCGGATTCTGCTGTATTGCTAGATGGTCTGCAGAAGTGTACGAGCAGTCTAAAGGGCGTGGAAGTGACTGAGGGAATTTATTTAAAAACTCCAAGAAATGTGTGCTGTAAACGTAACAAATACTCAGAATCTCTGAAAGACTGGATGTGGTCAATACACATCGGAGGAGTCTTAGAACGCTCAGCAATGACCATTATAATCTCCTAGAGTGTAATGGAGTTAAAAGGAAACGAAATCCATCACTGAATGCCAAAGGAATCTGCAGAGATGGTCGTATGAAGGTGTCGTGGGTTCGACAGTAATACGGAAAAGTTGATTTTATTCGATGGATATTTGGGGGAGGAACGGGGGTTTGTTTTTATGCACGTCTGTCTGTCAGTCTCTCCCTCTCTGTTAGTCAGTGTCTTTGGATAGGCGTGTGTGATCGGGTTCCTGGTGGTACATTACCAGTCGCGTGTGAGAGTGTGGATGCAGGTCATGGAGAAGACGTGGGTGTAGTCCTACCCAGTTATCAGGAGCACAAAAAGCGGCAAGGAGGATGGTGTGGGTGATCTCAGGAGTGAGTTATCTTTCCCCAGCCACTGGTTCTTAAAGAGGAGATTCACCCCAAACCCGGACTGGTTTGATAACATCTCGGACCTGTGGAGCCGGCGAGGCGTTAGGCTGGGACGCTCCGCCAATTTCTTTGTTCGGATTTTTTGTATTTTATGCGGAAATATTTTATCAACAGAATCTGTGGTTGTTAATGCTCATGTGAATTCTGTTTATATCTAAATCTATACAAAAGCTTCATCTTTAGAGGCTCTTACAATATAGTTAACGAGGCTTGAGAATAAAACGTCTATACTGGAGCAGTAATATAAATCAAATATTATTGGAAAGTCTTCGTAACTCTTGCGTTGACGTCGTCTTTTCCTCTTGCAGTCTAATACAAATATAGAACGTTTAAAAATTGGTGGAAATATGATTGTAGTACGTGTCTTGCTTGGTCCACAACATATCTAAATTCGTCATTTTCCGGACAGATTAGACTGAAGATTATTGGCTGTTTCCTTCCAGATGTAGCCATGCGCTTCTCTCTCTCTCTATTTTTCTTTTTTAAGGAAAATATAATGGATCTTGGAATTCCGGCAAAACCTGTATCGCGGTTGATGAAAAGGGACTCTCTTCCAAGAATTCATTTCAGATGGCCGAGAACATCAACATCCGCGTTGCTTCACTAACATCTCATTTTCAGGTGTTTCGTTCTCGTACATCGCCAAGATGTTGCTCTACAAGTCATTGTTCGTGATACCCCCTGAGCCGGGTACATTTTCTTCCAATCGTTAAAGTCTACATCCATATGTGTTCCTACACGTAACCATCGTGTTACTGCCTTACTGTGGGGAACTGAACTTCATGTAATAACATCACAGAAAAACGATTAGCACACTCTATATTTGTCCACATTAATCTATGCCTCTGACCCCATTGGAAGAGAACAAGGCGAGGGTCCCCTTCCCCGTAAACACCAGCATCAACACCTCCACAATAGCCATATTAAGAATCTATCAAAAAACACCAAAAAAGCAGAAGTAGAGGTCGAGGAGAAGGTTGGCGAGTGTTGGGGCTTCATCCATCACCGCCAGACACTGTAATGCTTGGCGGTGATACACTGGCCGCGGCTTTATGCAATATTTCTCCCACGGTCTATTCCTTCTTGACACCAAGTTACTCGTGTGTATTTAAAGGCCACCAGAGGCGAGTGCGGTCTGGTCGCTGGCGTGTGACGCGAACGCTGGCGTGTGACACTACTGTTGGGGTTGGCTTTTGGCGCCTTCTGCTCCTCGTACACAATGAATGGTGACGGTGTGAGGTGTCTTAGTCGCGTTAGACGCGTTGGATGTGTACGTTTGACACTTCGGTCGCGTTACACACAAGGGGTGGTGACGTTTGCGGTGTTAGACGCATTTAATGGCGGTGACGGACACCTCGCGTGTGTTAGACAATTTTGACAGTGAAGACATCACAGTCAAGCTCGTTCGCTATTCAGGCCGGACAGACAAACATGTGTTTGAGAGGAGGCATTGGATGGGCGCTGTGTCTGTCATAGAATTTTGACAGCTGTATTAGATTTGTCATCTGTTCACATTAGAAAGTTTTTTCTAACTGCAGGACACGTTTTGAACCATGGTTCGATTAATTATCTCGGAAAAAGTCTGTTGAGAAGTGTGATGTCTCAAGTCTGTCGTCTGCATTAGACGTTAAAAAACACAAAATAGATGCAGCGCTGAAACTTGTGAATTATTGACAATCAGCAAACAAAAATCATGTACATTTTGTATTTCTTTACATTTTCGTTACTCGTATTGCCTTAAAGAAAAAGATTCTGTAATGATAATGGGCGAGTTACAAAATGCGAAAAAAAACATATATTTCTATCTATATATTTACCATCATAATCTCTATTCCCAGTGTTCATCCAGCCTCCAACATCACTCACACATATTTCCAAGCCATGGCATGAGTTTTAAAGTGAAACATTGACTTCCACACTTACACAATTCCTTCTTACCTTTTCACTTTACACACTAGGATGGATTGTGAGCTACGTCCGACGTCTCTCTTCATGACGCTTCCATAAACAAAATGTTAGCATTGTATGCAGTCCTCCAGTCATTCCTCTAAATATGTCTAGCACTAACTTAACTAGCTTTATTGTGCCTATCCCTAATCATTCCTCTCGCCACACCTATCCATCTCCTCTGCGCTCTACGCCTCCTCCCTCTACCTTCCTTCCACTGTACTCCTAAACACATCTTAAATTTACCAAGATAAATACGCATTAAGATGGAGTATTTTTCTTTACTTATCGTTATGAGAAACACAAGCCCTCGCCACCACTTAATTGCAAAAGTAAACTTAAGGGGAAAGACTGTAGTTAGTCACGTGGGAATAGATGATTAGGCTATTTGGGATATTTTTAGTCGTGATATCGT
>JAUUDW010597998.1:0-19447 GCA_032361385.1 Panulirus guttatus | reverse complement strand
AGGGCTTGCAAAAACACACACGTCAGCCGAAGTAGTAGTTTGTTTCCCTCTCGTCACTCCCGGTCTATATCCCATAATGCCTCGCTCCAACCAGTGAGACGCGCCATATGTACCCATGCATTCAAGGCATACCTTTCACACAACACAGAAGACTATCAAAGTAATAAAGTGGTAATGTCTGCATTCGTAATCACAACATTTCCACATGCATAACAATATTTTAGGGCAGAGAATTTGGCGGCTATTTTTGGCGATGGTCGTCAAACACACCGCCAAAAATCGCCGTCAATCTCCGAACTAAAATAAAATACAATTCACAAATGCCAATTTTTAACAATTATGTGTGAGGAATTTGAGGTCTCTGAGAAGAACCCTGAAGTGGTCTTGGGCTACGGTTAAAAAAGTGACGGCCATCATGAGGTCTATATATTAAATAGGAAGATATTTGGTTTATTTTGAGTGGGTGAAATTGGTGTCATACATGGAAGCGAAAGTATGGGAGATGGATGACAAATTGAGGCTCCTTGAAAGGAAAGGGATGATTGAAGGCACTACCAAATAGCCTGGGAGAAACTTTTGTCGCTAGTAATTAGAAAATGGCGAGTAAAAATGAAGCGATACCTGCCCGCCATCACACAACCTGAAAAGCTAAATCATAATAATAGCAATAATAATAATAATAATAATAATAATAATAATAATAATAATTAATAATAAAATCAGCTAGAACGAAGAGTTTGGTGTCGACATTAGAACTAAATTAGGTTTGAGAAGAAAATGGATCGACGTTTTCAGGTTTGAGGCAGACTTCACCACGTACAAAGTAAATGTGGTAAACGCGGGAGTAATGCAACTAATTCACTCATCAGTTGCCAATAAATATTTGGGAACTGAATAAAGACAGCACTTATTATTGATCGCTTCTTGAATGTAACGGTTATAATACCAGTGACCATTGCTTTCTTTTTTGACATCAGGTACTTACATGGCACAGTTTACCTAAAATAACTATAAGGATTGCTTAATTCTAAGTTTGTACTTGGTACCAGTATGTCCTTAATTATTTTCTAGGCAACCCCTTAAAAAACTCTCGTTACCCACTTGTCTGACATACCTTACAAGAGTTACTCCATTCTTGATTGCTAGTTATATTCCACCAACACGATAAAAAGGAATTCTCATTCATTTCTATGTCCTGAAAATGTCCGCCATATTTACTGGTCAGGTTGAAGATTGGTTTCTTTGCGTGAGAAAACGTAGATCCTACGTTATACCGCGTATGGCCGGCTAAACCAGTCGCATCTCTAACTTTACATTACGATATTACAGTGTCGGTGGGCGGATGTGAGCAATGATGTGTCGGCTACGGGCGGTGGTGTGGGCGTTGGCGGGCCTCACCGTCTTCACCTGCATCGCCTCCGTCAGGTGGTTCCTCTTATCGGCCAGCTTGGCGGACCAAAGGATACCCATCACCTCAAATGTTCCAGGTAAACTATACACTCCAGTTTAATTAATATTTTATGCCCGCATCTAACGCTTATAAAGTGACTGTTTAATACTAATTTTTGAAAGTAGTTTTTGCAGTTCAAGTCTCATGTTGATGTGGATTCGGTCACCCATAATTATAAAATATAATGTCATCTTTCCATTTGAGAAGGAGGCTTTGTGTAATACATGAATGTAATGCATAACCCGCTAAATTATTGCATGTTATGTAATTTTCAGATAAATTTACTGTTACAAGGTTTCAACACATGCCCTTATGTATGAGTGAATATTGTCATCTCTCACCATAGAAATGATTGCCAATTTTTGCGGATAATATTAATCATGGCGCTTTGAACTCATAAGAACACATACAATCGGGGGAAGGGCCTGCTGGTGGTACATCGTACCATGGCCCGGAGATACAAAAGGGGGCCAGGGAATTTCTTGGGATCTCAGAAAATGCAGAAATTCAACCCAGCGCTCCATTCCACCCCTCTTTCATCTTCCATACCCTTTTTGGCCTTACAGCTCATGGTACATAACCGTAGAGGATAAAAATAGGATGACTAATGGAGAAGGGAAGGGGGTCCGAAAGAAACTTTGTACCACCCTGATGAAATTCCTCTCAGGGCCCTGAACACTTGTATGAATCCATAGACATCGATACCTTCCAGCTCTCACACGGACAGATTTAAGGATATACAAATTTACAGATTAACAAATTCACTTTGCAGGTGTGTGTGAGAAGAATTTTTTATGAGTTGATATCGAACCTAACATGTCGTTAAGGTCCCACCTTAAGGAGAATAGTAAAGGAGACAAACAAAATTAGAATGGCAATGAAGTAACACATGAAAATATTCGGCAAACTGTTCACATCCTGTATTGGGCCAAAATGCTTTTCAAGTTGTCACCACACTTAATAGAAGGAAAAAGAACTAATAGGGACGGTCCAAAGGAGGGCAAAAAGACGGTACTTGTACCAGAATTTTTACATCAACAGTTTAGAGGCCATAAAGTTGTTCACCATGAAAGAAAGAAGAGTAAGGGGCTGTTGATTACAGCCTTTAAGTTTTTAAACTAGTTTGATAACATCAACAATGAACAGGTCTTCAAAAGATGCAAATATAGACCACTCAGGTGGAACATTAAAATCAGCTAGAAACTTGCTCTTAAAGATGTATAGGATGTTTATGAGATGAGTGAGTGAATGGAATATCCAAGGTGATGAAACCGAGATGTGGAAAACAAGATACTCAAGATTGAAAAGTTGTGTGATAGTTGGAAATGTTCTAAGAGATGGGGCCCCATGAAAGGAGAACTACCTTCCTGTGCATTACAGATAGATAACTTCTTGCTTCATGCCCCTTGAGGTAATTACAAACTGATTAACAAGGACCAACTTATATGAAATCAGATATGAAGGGAATCCCTTCCCACATGCACAAACAAATAAACTGTACTCTTAGTTATTATTATACAGCCTCAGGACCCCTTTGTCAAAGGTGTCTGGGACTGTAACTCCTGGACCCTCAGTTCAAAGGCTTCTACAACTCTAAGGCAGCACTACATGCAGTAGCAAAGGCAGGATGTACTCCTCTGAAGTGAGACGTTCTGAGAAGAGACTGTACTCTTTTGTCGTTTAATGGTGATACTGCATCCTCTCTTTTCTCTTTCTCCATTATCATCTTTTTTAAGTGCAAAAATCTGGTCTACACACTAATTTCCCCCCATAAGTATATTAGTTTTTCTCCAACAAGAGTTCACTAATCATTTTAATTCATCAACAAGGGTTCACTGGTCTTGTTAATTCAGTGACAATAAAAGCACAATCAGCATGGTGCAGAGGGAAATAAAAACAGGCCTTACTCAGTAACTGAATAAGTTCATGATAAAACTGAGTGTTAACGATAGTAAAAAGTATGTTATATGATCGTACAGTGAGATTAAGACAGCACCTACAAGTGAAGAAGACTTTTCCACGATATAATACATAATTACACATCCACAAAGAAGTTAAATTCACGACAGATATAGTGTCCAAAATGTAGACAGTGCTGTCCAGATTCAAGATAACCCTAAAGAGAGACTTACTGACTCAAGTACTACACAGGTATATGGCAATGATGCAAAATGGTGAATGTGGGAACAAAATGCAAAATGAAGATGGTGCACACTGAAAGGATTCCTTGAAACTCTCACTATAATCTTGCAAGACACTATAATATGAGAATATGTATGTGCAGGAACTTGGGGGTTAACATAATTCCCAGCCTATCACGAGAACACCAAACAGTAATAGTAGAATTGATAAAAAGGAATATTAACTGATGGAATATTGAAGTGGCATATAAGAGTGATAAAGAACAAACACTGTGCTAGAGTTGCCCTTGGCCAGTGGCCTGCTAAGGGTAAGGCACTAAAGGCTAATGAGTGGCACTGGAGTTCTCTAGTTATGGAGACTATTGCTGTGACCACCCCCATGAGGGAGTTCCAGATGGGAATAGGCATCAGAGAAAGATAGATTGACAGAAAGAAGTTTTACCAAAAATATATCTAGCATACACAAACCCCTTTCAATATGGCAATGTGCAGGATATTGTCATATATTCTCAAAAATATCTAATTAAAAAAGTTTATTGTAATAACAGAATGTAATTTCCTAAATAAAATTATGTATAACTCAACCTGATTATAGTTTTTTCTCTTAAGTCTTTTATATGTGCTTAACTTTATGATGCTCTGTTGCCATACATACGAGGTATTCCAGGAACATTTTCAGGCGTACATAGTGAGATGTGCTGTATTTTTGTAAATGTTTTTGTCATAAGCAGATATGATTAATAGGGGTTTTCATCAGTAATATCTATTATCTTGAGCATGACACAGCTTCAAAAATTATTACTTAATGTGATGGCACAAATCTCGTGCAGTAAGGCGTCAACTTATGACTGTCAAATTCTTGGAAAAATCTGTCCTATGTCAAATCCATCCTAAGTAGAACTGTTGAATCCCATTTTATAAGGGGGTATTGTTCAAGGACAAGTTTTTCCTGTGTAACATCTGAATCGACTTTGGGAAAATGAGAAATGTGGAGTTATGAATTCTTAGGATGTGTTCTGAAAAACTTCTTGTTGCAACATGTCAGTGAGCTCATTAGAAACAATACTTGATATAATTTTAACATACAATATTATTAGACAGAAAAAGAAAACATTCATATGCTTTATCCTCACTTAGAATGAGTGATCATGTTTTGCTGGGAACTAGAATTTTTGAAAAATAAGAAACAGCAATGAAATTAGAGGAAATATTACCAATACATGAAAACATCCAGGGTCAAATTTTTTTAATATACAGTATAACCAACAGCCATTAGAAAAACTATGAACTGTATAATAAACTTGAAATGGCTTCGAAAAATACTTAATAAATGTGCCAGGCCAGCCAGGATGTATTGGTAGGTAGGCCTACAGGCCATGATCTCTGACGGCCTGACTAAGCAAAGAAGTAACACAGCAGCTTGCTTCCAGACCAAGTTTCTGAAACCATTATAAAATAGGCGCAGGGAAAACCATACCCCGAGCAAGGATACAAGGGCAATGCAAATTCATGAATGTAAAACCCCTCCGTATGTGCAAATAGGTAATAAAGAGTGGATAAGAGCTACATAGTTACCTAATCAACAGATGTGTGTACCTGTTCACTAATGAGAAAATTACAGAGGGATGGTTTATGATCAAATCCTAGCTTAACATGTGAGTATGAGAGAGTGAAAAGGAATTTATTCACTTGATTTTTATTTAAATCTCGGTAATTATTATATGTAAATCTCAAGACTATCTCACTCTGTTAAAGGAAATTTCACTTTTCACTTTTTCATTTATTTTCAGTCTGTTAAGATCGTTTCAAACACCAGTGCAAAAAAAATCATATATGTTTATAATGTAGTACCCATTTTTGTTTTCTTTATACCTGTTTGCAAGTTTTTCCTTCCAGCCTCTGCAGAATCACTCGCTCTGTCTCGCTCAGCTCAAGAAATGAAGTGGAGAAAAAGTACTGTAGAAAAAGCCTGCCCAGAAGATTTATGGAGAGACACTGTAAGCTCAGGGGTGTCTTACACGAACGACCCCATTATAGAGGAGCTTGTTGCTAATAAAAAAATGCTCCATAATCTTATAGTTGACGACAGGCATCACATCTTATACTGTTATGTACCTAAGGTTTGTATATGCAAATTATCTTTTAAGCTTCCAAAAATCCAATTCATATGTACAGAATTTAGGAAAATATGAAAAAAAGATAAAACCACCGCTGTTTAGTATGCTTATGATTGTCTTTCATGTTATTGCTCTTCAGGTGGCATGTACAAACTGGAAACGGATGATGATGATCCTGACGGGTCGAACAAACCAAACACAACCACAAGAAATTCCCTCAGATAGTGTTCATCGCAAGAACGTTTTTAAAAAACTTAGTGACATGAAGGTAAATTGTAATATATCATATTAGCAACCTCTTTCATTAAAACATTAAATTAATTTGGATTAGTTCAAAATGATGTAGTCACCATGAACTTTTTCAGTACCAGTGGTTATTAATGTTATGGTGAAGTGAGCTGATTTTAAATTATCTGGTTTATTACTTAGCCTCAGATGCCTATGGAAATACTACTCAGAGAGTAAACACAATTTTCTTGTTATTGGGTCTTCTGTTTAGTTCATATTTGCATTGCATTGCTTTAGTTTCTATGCTCCACCCCACGCTATCCCTGTTTTTGTTATATCAACCTTTCTTTCTCTTTTCTTGAAGTTTTGCCTCTGTTTCCTTCCATCTACATACTTGTCTCTACTTCTCTTCTGACACATTATTTGGTAATAAAATAAAGTTACAACTTACAACTACTTTTCTTTTTAGGAAACCCCATCACCGCTGTTTTTTTAAGGTAGTGTATTGGGTCAATAAAATATGAAAATATGAAGGTGTTAAGATTTTTTTTCTCTTTTTTTTTTTTTTTTAAGGCTCCAGTCATGGACAAAAGTCCACATCAATGCCGGGCCCTAATTGAAATATAGAGAGAATTGAGAAAGGGGGAAAAAAGACAGGGAAAGTATTTACGAATTTTTGAAAAAGTGAAAAACCTGTCTCTTGAAATAAGCCAGGTCATAGTTTTTGGCTTAACTGTCTGAGAAAGATTCTCCAACTACCACCCCTGCTTTTCATATATGAACAATGACATGTAGTAAGCAGATAGAAAATATTAGTTGGAAAAAGGTACTGCAGCCAGTCATGTACCTAAAGTTCTGATAACATATATTCATTGTGTATGGTTATTATACATAACAGCCCAAAAAAATTTTTTCATTCACTGCTTCTACCCCCCGCCCTCTCGTTCCCTTAACTACTGACACATATAACCTCTTGGTCAACCTCTCTTCACTCATTCTCTCCATGTGTCCATTTTTTCCATGTCAACTGAAGATGGTATGCTGAAATGGTTTGGACATATGGAGAGAATGAATGAGTAGTGGCTAACAAGGAGGATATATTTGACAAGTGTAAGGATCAAAGAGAAAAGGGAGACCATATTGGAGATGGAAGGATGGAGTGAAAAAGCCTGTTAGTGACTGGGGTCTGAACATGCAAGAGGGTTTAAGATGTGCACAGGATAGAGAGAACTGTAATTATTTTTTGAATTTCCTGTTTAAGTGAGTTAGTTTTGACTGATTTTTCAGTTGTGTCCATGAGTATGTTTGTCTTCTTTGGGAGAAGGGATTTCATTGGAATGGGTCAGAAGTGCTTCACAAGTTGGGACTGGCTTGGTGAAGTAAGTGTGGATCGTTAATGTGAGCCACAGTTGATTGCTGTTGGTCTAGAGATTAACTGGGTTGAGGAAGGAGTGCCAGTTTGCAATTTGTCTTGTAATGATTAGGTTAGTCATGGTGTTTTTTAGTTTGGAACGATTCTCTGATTTCTGTTGATGGTGAGCGGTTTTGCCTGAGCTGGATACTTTGCTTTATGAGATGTCTCTCTTGTGGGGAAAGGTTTGGGTTGTTTCTTTCTACTTCTATTGGGGGGCTTGTTTCCATGTACTGTCTGCTTTCCTGTAGCTTGTGTTAGTCTTTTTGATGGTTGCATGGACTGAATGGGCCAGGTGGAGTGTTATCTGGATGGGCAGGTGATCAGAAGACAGTTTTTGTAGCATGCTCCAAGCAACCCTTGTGTGTAGTGCTGGTGAGCAAGAGATGATGTCTGGCAAGATTGTCTGCTGGAGATGGTGTATTAGGCGTCTGTTTGGCTGGTTATGCACAATGAGGATATTGAAAGGTTTCAGTTGGTTTATTAGCAGTTCACTTTGGGGATCTTGGGTGTGATTGTTAAGCCATATGGAATGGTGGGCATTGAGATCTCCATAGTTAAAAGTGTTAGGTATGGTAATAATGTTTTGCAGCAGGGGATTATATCTGGAAGTAAAGTAATTCACAAGAGACTATACTTAAAAGAAGGACATCATAAAGATATAGCTTTAGAAATATAGCAGTCTGTAAAGTAAATGGCAAGATGGTAAGGTAGACAGGACACATGAAAAGGGGTAAGATGAATCCAAGTAAGATGTGGGAAGATGAAGGTTTGGTGTAAGGGCTGTGTTGACATGGGAACTTATATAATTATGAAAAAACTGTATATCAGAATCTTTATGTTGCACTACTTTGTACAAAAGCACGTGTAGAGGACACTAATTTGATTTGTTTTTTCCATATTTTTTCAGCCCCATGATATTCGTCACCGCCTTCATACATATACAAAATTCCTATTTGTTCGCCATCCTATCGAAAGAGTTGTTTCAGCATTCAAGAATAAGTTTGAAAAAAATTACACTTCGTCTGCATATTTCAAAAAGCGTTTTGGTGTCAAAATTATGAGGAAATACCGCAAAGGTATTGATGCAGCTCAAATACCAGCTAGTGGACATGGTGTAAAGTTCTCAGAGTTCATCTCCTATTTATCAGACACTAAAACTGAACATTTTAATGAACACTGGGCACCTGTGTCAACATTGTGTTATCCATGTTCTGTCAGGTGAGTAAATGGTAGACTTTTCTTAAAGTTGCATTATAAAATATGATAAACATGGAATACTTAAAACTAGTAATTATATTTCTTTTTTTAAACTATTGCTTCTACCACTTCAGGAAGGTAGCATCAGGAACATATGAACATTAACCCATTTGCACACATTCTTTCTCTAGCTGTATGTATAATGCACTGAAAACAATCTACAGTCAAGTCAAACAGTTTTCTGGACCACTTCACATGTACCTGGTTCAGCACAACAACAACACGTCAAAATTCCTTGTATCCCATGCATGCTTCTCACCCTCCTGAATGCTCTGACATCTCAAAACCTCTTTTACTTCATTCTTGCTTCTTCATCTTGGTCTTCTATGAATAAAACCTGTCTTCTTTGCTTATATATAAATCTTCATACCTGGGATAGGGAAAAGAGTACTACCAACATATCCCCTGTTAGAGGTAGAGAGCAACTTCAAAGAGTGGAAGTGGAAATCCTTCTTTCCTGTATTAACACTTTGAAAATAAATCAAATTCATAAAATGTATTTTTTTCTTCTTTCATTCATTTTTACTGTATCCTGAGTTAGTGAGATAGCATCAGAATGAGATGAAGACATGGCCTCAATTACTTACACCTACTCTAACAGTCATGTGTAATGTGCTGAAACCAGAGCCCCCTGACCACAATCAGGCCCCATAGACCTTTTTGGTTTCCCCTAAATGTTTCATATGCCCTGGATCAACCCATTGACATGTCATCCCCTGTAAACCATATCACTCCAATTTGCTCTATCCCTTGCACCCATTTCCTAAGTAGCACCAGGAACAGACGAAGATAAGGCCTCATTTTCTCACATCCATTCTCTAGCTATCATGAGGGATGTACCAAAACCAAAGTCTGCTATCCACAATCAGGCCCCACTAACCTTTCTGTGGTTTCACCAAGCTGCTTCATCCCCTGTATACCACATACCAATAGATAAACATTTTGTGTGTTCTACGTAGTCTTTTGAGGTAGTCATTTACTGGGTCTTGGAGAAAAGTCTTTTGTGCTGCAATTTGAAACACATATGTACATATGTATTACTAAACACACGGACAGAACAACTTATGCTCTACAAGGTATAACAAAAGTGTACTCTTTATATGAAAATGTATGTAAAGTTGATTAATTCTAGTTCATGTTTTGTACAGGTATCAGCTTATAGGGAAGTATGAGACATTAGCTGAAGACTCTGAATACATATTGAGGCAAGTAGGAGCACCACCCTCTCTTCATTTTCCAGAAGTTATTCCTTCTAAGACAACAGCTTTTGTTGAGCCTTATTTTGACATGCTTTCTAAGAAACAGCAGCAGGACCTTGTCAAGATATATGAAGATGATTTCAGAATATTTGATTACCACTTTAGAAATTTCATTTAATATATTCTCAAATCAATTTCTGTATTTATTCATTTTACTTTCACTAAAAATTTCTGTGCCCAAAATTGTGTTGACTAATCTTTGGAGAAGTTCATTGACATGAAAAAGGCTTAAGTAATTTTCATTATTACCAGTATGAGACATGCTGTATCTAAAATAATCTTTTTCATACTGCTGAGTGGCTAAAAGTAATGTACAGGTTAAACACAAGCTTTCATCTGTAAAAGAAAAAAAAAGATTCTGCATCCTATTCATTCAGTTTAATGTTAATAATACTCTCTGATGTTTTAGTTAATGCAGAAGACAGAATTCATATTTTTAAACAGAAATATAATGGTGATGTCTTTAGTCAGGCCAGTGAAAACTACCATTCTTTTATAACTGTAATATAATACTGTATTTACTGAAAAAAGTCTCTCCACAGCCTAATATTCTATGAAATCCTCACAAGTTTTTCAGTTGGGAAGAACAAGAAAGTGGCATGTGTACAAATTATCAGCTATTTATGAATGTCACAGACCAATGCTGAGTTTCAATAAAGTAAAACTCATCCCTATTGAAAGGATCTGAGCCCACATGAATAAATATAATGTACAGCATTCCACCTACTGCCTCTCCAATCATGAAAAATCATCATCTGATTATGAATCATGATTAGTGACATATCTTTCAGTAATTGAATGGAAAAACTTCGTGCCTTTTTTGTAATTTTTTTAATATAAAACCTTAATGGCTGTAAATGTATTATTTTCCTTTCTTGAGATCTCTGTGTTTCTGTTTCTGTTACAATAATCCCAACCATTTTCAACAGTATATATATCATGATGTGAAACAAAATGTTCATAACATCCTACTGGCATGAAAGGTAAGGAAAACTTTGTAGAATACTACCTTTGAAATCCACAGCTGTGATATGCACAAAAAGAGAGAACACCATAAACATCCGGGGCCCAAGCCTCTTCAACAGCCTGACTGCTATCAGAAGGAACAGCATGGAATCCACACATGAGACATTTCAGAGTGCACAAAGCCAGGCTGAGGGGGCTATGAGGGCCTGTGAGGTAAGGCTTCCTATTTGGTCGATGAACAACCCAATACACCTAGGCCTAGCCTGGGCTGTTGGGGTGAAGAGTCTTGAAGACTTCACCAGTTATATACCAAGTATAAATGAACACTATCTTCATATATATTAACAGAAGGAAAAAGTGACTTGCCAATATATACTGGTACTGTACATTATAGGTTACACACCAGAAGTATAAATGTTTCTCTGAATTACGGCAACTTCATTGAACAACTTCAATTTCATCTCATTTTTAACGTGACCTTAGGTGTGGGTTTGAATCAATCAATGGCACATAGGTACTCAAAGACATACATCCAGCTGATTTCCTGGAAATTTGCAATAATATCCCTTATGAATAAGGAACTTAATACATTTACTGTTAGTATGAAATCAGGGAGAAATGCACAATCAGTGGCCTGAACCAAGGCATGTGAAGCTGCCAGGGAAAACCATAGGAAGGTTTGTGGGTCCTGGTTGTGGATAGGGGACTGTGGTATACTGCACATGACAGCGAAAGAGTGAATGTGGGCAAATGCAATCAGTCTTCACCTGTTCCTGGGCTGCCTTGCTAATGCAGAAAACAAAAGTATGAAAAAAAGGATAAAATTCGATATAAAAGAATTTGAATCTCTAATAACCCTCTCCTTTTTTTTGTCTAAGCACTAAGATGCGTTTCTGGAAAAACTAAATGAATGCACTGCACTGTTTTACCAATGCACTTATACATTAACTATAGTACAGTTATAAGTTAACCTTTGAAAAAAAATCATCTGAAGCAGCAAACCAGAGATACTGACCAAGGGTGTGTCTCGTCCTTCCTATGCATACATTTCTCTGTCCAAACCTCTTGCACATAAACACACCATCACCAAATTGATTTTCTGGTTTGATTACATGACTGCTTTACACTGTTATCGTAATTTTTCAGGTACAAGGTAATTTTAGTATAGTAATGCTAAAACAAAAAAATCAAGTGGCAAGCCATAGAGAGGGAAAGAGGTAAGAGAGTGTATCAGTGTGTAAGAGAATGTCCATGAGTAGTATTTGAGAAAGTGTGGGGCTTTGTTTTCTGTTGCTAGTGTTTACCCTGGAGATCTCAGCTCTATTTTGACTTTCTGGTAAAATTAGATTACTGCTTTACACCACTGCAATAGTTTAATTTTTTTTCTTCATATTAGTTCACCATTTTCCATACAGCGAGGTAGCTCTAGGAACCCATGAAGAATGGCCTCATTTGTTTACATCCACCCTCTAGTTGTTAAGTATGATGGTTTGAAACCAAAGGCCCCTCCCCACAGCCAAACTCCACACACCTTTCCATGGTTTCCCCTATACATGTTATATACCTTGGTTCAGCCCATTACCTCCTGTATATCACATTGCTCCATTTCAATCTAACCTATGCACACCTAACAACCTTCTGCATGTTCACAGCAACTCAAAGCTTTTTTCAATCCTTCCTTCCAACTCCTTCTAAGTCTCCCCTTAATCCTTGCTTCCTCCATTTTTGACATACAGTATCCTCTCACTTAGTCTCCCTTTACTCACCCTCTCCATGTCACCTAGGCATTTCAGCACACCTTGTTTAGCTCTCGAAATCATACACATCAAACTAACACATCTCTGTTACAAACAGATCTCACCATATATGACTGTCAATCACTCACATTAAATGTGGCAGTATCAACGCCTGTCCATGCAGTAAGTAATCCGCGTAACAGAGTGAGCCACTGTCCCATTCATTATGATACAGTTTAGTTTTATTCTCTACAAGTAGAAACATTCAGAACATGCCCAACATATGACCATCAATTCCTAGATCCATACACCATACTCTCACCACAAAACAGAAATTACAATTTATGTAACAAAGCACTACTAAAGGATAAAGAGACAAATCCAGGAACTGTCAACTGCCTGAAGTGAAGGTGAAGACACCATTTACAAACATGAATTATGGTTAAAAGATGTGCTCTGCACAAGATGGAGCAAGCAAACAATGGTGGTGGGTTTTTGCCTGGTGCTACCTCACCTTTGTATCAAGTTACTGAATAGTTGCAGGTCCCTGTGCATATGCATCTGCTAACCACATGCATATTATGCTAGTCAATGAATGGGAATCCTCATGGATTCACACTGTTCTCAGGGGATGGTTGTTTTGGCTCTAGGCTTATCATCTGCCAGGGTCATTAAGGCCATCAATGTCAAGCTAAATCTACCACACAAAAAATCTTTAACATCATCAGGTGTTAAGGATAATTCTAATACCATATACACTTTCAATACATATACAGCATTTGCATTTTGGGATGAAATTTTGCTTTACACTCCTCCTCCCCATACACAAGTGCTCTATGATACTCGTGGGGAATGTCAGCGTCTGAGAAAATTAATCAAAATGTGTAGATGTATGAATTTAGCGATGAAGAGTAATAAGATAAGACTTATACTGTGAGCAATTAGTGCGTTAATGATTATCTACTGAAACAACATATATCCATTAATGGTTCAATCTTTTATTTATACATATGTTACAACTGGGATGATGTTGACATAATGACATGCAGTCACTAACTTTGTTATATCCTACTTGGATACAAGTTAAGAAAAGGTTAATGGTGTAAAGGCAAAATCTTTAATCATTCCAATATGGAAAATGACACAAGAGATATTTATTCTGACAAAAGACAAAGCACAAGTCTGTAGTATTCATTTTCTTATTTCTGTACTGTGGTATTAAGACTAAATATAATACTTGTGCGATGGTTTTATCAAAACTTTCAATGACCTAAGCTCTATTTTTACCCTTAGCAATCAGCAAAATTTTCAAAAATACTTCTATTTTAACATCTACTTTAAAGATAACCAATGGTACAAGTCAGGACAATAGGAATGTGCCTATAATTGCTATAACGAGAAGACTAATCAAAGTAGAGAAAAGTATTAATAGCTAACCTTGCAAACTACATATAAGAAGGCTTGAAGCTTGAGAGTCATGGAATGCTTTTAATACGGTATACTAAATGCATAACTGATTACTGAGATGGAAAACATTAGTTATGAAAATCTAAGGAGTGAAGTAAGTACTTTCTCCATCACCAAAAAATACTGTCACCAAGAAGAGATCCAGTGCAACATCTTAGTTTTTGTCTGTACTGGATGTCACACATCTGTATATTCCAGTCCTGCAGAAATACAGCTGATGGCACAAACTTACTGTCTTATCAAATAGATAATGAATACACATCACCAAAATATACACTGTACTTAAGTTTTCACTTATAACAAACGGTACACCATGTTAATACATGACACGTAAGACACTGTTCTTCATTGATTATACTGTGAATTATGAATGTACAGGTACTTCATGGCATTACACTGTACCACAACATATAGTGTTTTAAGGTGAGCACACAGTTATCACAGACAGTTCTCAATGATGTGCAGGGACAGGAAACTCAAGAGCCCTAATATGTCACCCACCATACTCTCCTGCATAATGATGGGCTCAGGTGCTATGAGCATATTCAGCATTACCAGCTGCGAAGCATGTCGTATTGTGATGCAGTTATGTTTGTTACACGACCATAATCATGTGAAAAGCTTTTGCCACTCCATACAATGATGATGATACAAGGCATTGAATGAGTTACACTGTTACAAGCTGCTGCACTCTGCTCGGAACACTATGATGTGCTAAATGCATGCTGTTTAACCATTCATATCTAACAGTTTCTATGCTCTCCACACTACTGTACCAGATATGTAACCCATAGCTTCAACTTACACTACAAGCCACTCTGCATGCTTAATGCTTAGAAATGAGCTCCATCACATCACTCATAAGTATATAAATGCTTTTTAGTATTGACAGGCAACCGCACAAAAGATTAGGGATCTCTTGGTCTAAACACTAGAGTAGTATATTCACCTGCACTCTAAAACTATACTCAATATCAAGGAGAGCTTTCTCCCCAAATATATGATATGTAGACAAAGTGGATGCCATATTGGTGCAAGCAAGAATGCCTATTGCTAGTTTTCTCCATGCAATAGTGATATGCTACAATGCCTACTCTCTATACCAAGAAGATATGAGTTCACATGCAACAACCTTTAACGTGGTAAGAGGCAAGCTAATGGACAGTTCAAGAGTTCATCTAGAGTATAATAACTCTGCAGAACTGAAGATTATGGGCAAAAATAGTAATGCAATAAGTTTTCTCAGAAAATAAAGAGACATAATCATACACACACACACGCACACACTGATACAAACACACAGATGCACACACACAAACATTAGCATGGCCAAAAAACCTTTTCCATCAGTTCCAGCTTAACAGTGATCATGAAAGAATGGAATCTACTTAAACCTAGTCAAGAACTCAGCTGACACATGAAGTGCGTTAAGTAGGGTTTTAATATTCAACACTTGCCTGGCCAAATGTCTCATGTCAACTTCCTTGCTTGCTGAGCTGGATAAAAGTCTTCCATATCAAAAAATAGTACAGCCAAATCTATCTTTAGTCACATGAGAACCTTGTTGATAAGAAATAACTGTCTGAAATCTGTCACCTTTAAAAATTACCTTGAAAGTGTAGAACCTAGGATCGAACTTACCTAGGGTCCTAAAGCCATCCTGACCCATGAAGAATGAAAATTTGTTAGGCTAGATAGTTTCATTCCCAATGAGAACTGTCAATCTGGTAGGTCAAAGGAAAGCACATTCATCTCTTTTGACAGTATCAAAGCATCTTTTCAAAATTCTGTGGCATCTTCTATAAAAACAGACTAACTCTCTCATTTCTCTGAGTGTTTGAAGTCTAAAGACACCTCACAGTGAGATGGATAAGGAAAAGAATAGTCACAGAACGATGTAAACCAGGCTTTCTAATGACAGACGTCCAACTCAAACACATCATTACACAGGCATACCTCACTACATACCAGGATCTTGAATCATTTTCATATGAAATGCTAAATGGAGGCTCAATATTCCAATAATAAGAGCCAGTTCTCTTTTCAGAATCAATTGGACCTAAACCTTCCAGGCAGAGAATGGAAGAACCATCCTTAGGATTGTCTGAATCAAAACGAAGAACCTGCCTTAAGATTGTCTAAAGAATTATAAATGGTTATAACTCGTTATAACTGACACCAGCATTCAAACTAGAGGATATGCAATACATTTCTGAGATTTCAGAATCTTGCTCCAGAAATGGAGGCCTACTTTGGGACTCAACAGGGACATAATTCTGTAGTGCAGCCTTTTTGTAAAATGCTCTAAAGCACTTCTGAAACTGGTATTTGTCAAAGAAGGTACACACTTCTTGCTACTACACTGTAATAGACCCCAATCTTCTCTTCAGAGTCAGAAACAATAACCTGAGAATTAACCCCAAATGAGCAAGAACAGGAAGACCCAACACCATGTTGCCTGAATCTGAATGGTCTGCTGGATCTTGTGTATGGGAAAGCCTTGATATCAAAACTGTCTGTCACAGAAGGCTTTGATCCCCTATAACACAGTTTCTGCATAAACACAGTGTTGGTCCACAAAAATAAGTGGATTCTTCCTTCCCTTATTTTGTGCTTATTATGGGAATGCTTCATATGACCTACCCTGTTCTTCAAGTGTTGACTGCAGTAGTAACAACTATTCAGATAACATACTTATCTGGTTTCATAAGGGTTGTAAGCTACTTCCATCAAACACAGCATCTCTTAGAAACAAGGTGGCATTTAGTGGAAATACAACTGCTTTGAGATGTCTATTTTCAATAACGATTATTAACTGCCAGAGCCCCTATACAGCCAGCGACAAAACAAACCAAGTCTCACTGTGGAAAAAAACAAAAATGCTGGAATAGGATGAATCACATCCTTTGTTTGTGGTAATATCGAAGTGTATCTCAAATTAAGGATTTGACTGAAAATGTAAACACTCCTCCAGAGGGGATGTGCTGAAGTTTCATAACAACCACCTCCATGAAGGGTCATAAAGATTCCTCTTAAAAAAAAACCCTCCAGCCCCGTTCCCTTTATCATACCATTAGCACACTACAAGGAGCATAGGCCATGGGGTCTATTTCCACTTTCCTTGCAGATGACAAGAGGTTACAGGATGATCTCAACTTTGGAAAACATTGCACAATACACCAGCAACACCTACAGTTCTGCGTACTGAATACAATCAAGCCACCATCGAGTTTCTGCAAAAAGTACAATCCATGAGGTACTGACAGGGCTCCTTATTGGCAAAAACCCTCTGATGTGCATCCCCTTGTGAATCATTGGTACACTAGTCTCAGGCCTAGTGGGTCTGCCTTCACCTCCCCCAATAATAACACAAGGTTATGTATGTCACTGACGTGTAAAATCTAAGCAGTGCAGTAACAACTATGATTCAAGTTAGTGAAGACAAGTAAAGCCTATTTAAGGTTCCATGGTTCTAAAAAGGAACAATTCTACGATGTGCCACAAGGATCCCCTAGACAGGCACTCTACAACTCAGCTTCCAAGTTTATCATTAGTGCACTAATCTGGCATAGGAACTTTGGGCTTAGAGTCTGCCTTTGCCTCTACTTCCAGTGAGAGGCTTACAAGATGACCTGCTTCAACCAAATGTTGTGCAGTACACTAGCAAAGACTGAGGGTTCTGTTTATCGAACACAATCAAATCTCTGTTAAAGTTATGTATAAGAACAGTCTGATGAGGTAAAGTTTAGACTCCCTCTGGAGAGGCACTCTCTGACTTGGTTCTCCTTGTGAATTACTGGTACAACAGTCAAGGCATGGGATCTTTGGCCTCGGGTCAATCTTTGCCTTCTCTACTAATGAAAAAGAGCTAAGAGACTATCCGACTTAATGCAGAAGTTAAACTGTACACCAGCAACAACTATGGTTCCATGTACTGAAAACAAATAAAGCATTTTGGGATTCAATAAAGTATCTCAAGAACACCCTATGGGTATATACCCTTCGACTCTGTTCCCTTTGTGCATAATTGGCATGCTAATTAAAGCATGGGACCTTAGGGCATGGGGTCAGCCTCTGCCACCCCTTCTGATGAAACAAGGCTGCAAGATAATCCCAGCAAAGGTATCAATCAAATCAAACAGTATACCAGGAATCAGTAGGGTTCTGTGTAATGAAGAAAATCAAGGCCCCTTTGAAATTATGTAAAGGAGCATCTCCATGCGGTATCATGAGGACCCCTCCCCTCTGGGAAGACACTCACTGGCTTGGTTCCCTTAGCATACCATCACCATACCAATTAAGGCACAGGACCTTAGGATTTGAGGTCTTTCTTCACCTCTTCTACTAATGACAACAATAACAACATAAACAACTGTGTTACAATCACACCAGTATCAGGAAAATAAGCAATTCAATTCTCGGAGGAAGCTGTTTGGTGGACTGACTTAGTGAGAAATAATCCTCGCAACTGGTTGAACTAGCGTTTCAACCTCTTATGATAGTTTAAGGCCTGTCCAGATGAGCAGGCGTGTCCGCCGGGCAGCGCAGTTGGCGGGCAAATTCTGCCAGGCCTGCCTGTGAATGTTGTCCACAGGGTTGAAGCTCGAGCCACCATGCATCGCCTGGTGATTTCGTTCATCGGGTGCTCAGGCAATTTGCCCGTTAAATGTGCCCGCCGATCAGGCCCACTCGTCTAGACAGGCCATTAGAATCATCCTCTGTCCTGCTGATCTGTTGACTGCTGATGTGCCTTATACAGTATGGGACATCTCTGGCAGTTAAATGCGAGTGTGCTTCATATGGCCTAGGGCATCTAAAAATCCTGGGCACAATAAATTGTGGAGCAGTGAGTCACGAAACACTCTGGCAAACCAGACAATGTTTCTAAATTTTTGTCCATTTTTTCAACACAGCTAGCCAGTAACCATAAAAGAGCTATGGAGGACAATACATTTTTTTGCACTCCCAAACAGCAAATATATATTAATAATATATATGTATATATATTTTTTCATACTTGATCTCCATTTCTTGTGCTACCGAGAGAGAGAGGCAGGAACAAATGACGAAAGGATCCTTACACTCCCATGTATTCCCCAGCTGTCAAGAGAGAGAGGCAGGAACAAATGACGAAAGGATCCTTACACTCCCATGTATTCCCCAGCTGTCATGTGTAATGCACTCAAACCACAGCTACCTGTCCACAACCAAGCCCAACAGACCTTTCCAAGGTTTACCCTGGATGTTTCAGATGCTCTGTTTCAGTTCATTACCAGTGCGTTGACTCCTGTATAACACATCAAGCCAATATACTCCATGCCATGCACACCTTTCTCCCTTTTGCAGGTTCAGGCCCCAATCACTCAAAATCTTTTTCATTCCATCCTTCCATTTCCATTTTGGTCTCCCCGT
>JAUUDW010597888.1:614-11830 GCA_032361385.1 Panulirus guttatus | reverse complement strand
ATATATATATATATATATATTGTTATGAGAATTACTTCATATACATATCGTATGAAGAACAATAAACCTGTATTGATATATTGTCATTTTACCGTAGAATATATGTCATTTACTGTTACATTTCTTGAATTAGAGAAATGTCAGCAAGACTCTCTAGTTACACATGAAAAATAAAAAAGTAATTGGACATATTTTCCAGATGATGCTGGCAATGTCCGACAAGTTATTACACACAGGTATGAACCTTGATCTCTGACCTATACCGTGACTTCTTTAACCTATATTTTGTGATGACTGGACCACATGCGGCGAAGGCTCGTAGGTATAAAGTAACACAAAAGAGACGGATCTTTTCCGGCGGCTCTAAATTTACACAGACCCTGCATTTCATTTTACTTAGAAATTCAATTGCCAAAATGTTGTTCCTTTATACACTACTGTTTGCATAATCTCCGATCTGTTTGTATATAACAGCAATGCGTATGTAATGCAAAAGTTATCTTTAGTAATAAAGGTCCTTGGTATGTACGGGAACATAGTCATACAGAAAGTCATGACCACAAATATAAATGCACACACACATATACAAATTTTGTGTAATATGAAGGACAGAAAATATTTTTTGGAGGATCGTAGAGAGTAGTAGGAGCTATATTTGGCTAACCCATGTAGTTAGAGAGATATTTGGCTGATACTAGAAGTAAGAGATATATCTGGCTCACTCCTGTAGCAAGAGATATATTTGGCTGACTCCAGTAGTAAGAATTATATTTGGCAGACACAAACAGTTGTCTTTTAATTCTTTTATTACTCAGACAGTGATTCCCTTTAACTAAACCATCTACAAAGCAAAGTATATCTTACATAAATTGCTTAAGATTTTCATTTTACTGTAAAATGACTTACATCTATACAGGTTTTTAATGGTTTCCAAAAGAGATTTGATGAGGTACTTCTTATCATGTAGTGATAGATTTTAGTTAGCCTACACCGCCGCTGAGCAGATGTTATATTAGATCAGATATTCTTTGGAATTTCAGCAAAAAGTAAAGACCCAGTATCTTTACCAACAGAGATAAAGAAACTAAGTTTTGACGCAGCACACGAAGCCTAACAGATAGCTCTTATCGGTTATCTTTAATCTAAACAGATAGCCATATGCACATACATACCCAAGGCACACAATGCATATAATCATCCTGAACTTCAAGCACTAAAACATCCCAGATCCAAAACTGAGGAAGTGTTCCGAGTCTTTACCAATGAAGCACCTCTCCGAGGACCGGTTGGCCTCCTCTACTGCCAACCAGATGGAGCCAGTAGAAATGGGATTTCCAGTAGGAGTTCTCTTTGTAAACTCTTTCGTGCGTCACATTGAAAAACAAATCCTTAGAGAAAATCACCTACGTTCCACAATATACCGCCGCTATGTGGACTTATACCTAGTCGACTCAGGGAATCTAGAACACTCACAACACCTACAGAGAGAGAGCCACAGAGAAGAACTCAGAACTGGAGTACACATAAGAACTCAATAAGGAGGGGTAAAAAAACACTTTCTTTGATGCTAACCTTAATAGTTGAGGACGGCACCATTTCCTCTTTAGTCCACAGAGAGCACACTGATGTTGGCCGGTGCCTGAATGCCCGTCCCGACCACTACAAAATGAGTGTTATAGGGTCCTTCATTAGAAGAGCCTTTCAGACTACTCGAGCTGGCAAAGCCTTTGCCAGATACTTTAACAGCTGCGACGGATACTGTTGACAAATGGGAACATCAGAGAAAGGAACAGACGGGGAAAGTGGGGAAGAAAAGAGAAAAAGAAGAGGTGAAGAAAAAATAAAGAGAGCACTTTGAAGGAAAGCTGGAAGTCTTAAATGTTAGGGTAGCGGATGTGGGGGTGTTTGGGGCGTGGAGGTATGCCAATCAAAAGAGTTATGACAAGTGGTATGATGAAAAGAGAAGGGGTGGTGAATACCTTGCGTAAGGTGAAGTGTGGCAATGCTGCTGGAGTGGATGGGATCACGGTTGAACTTATCAAGAAAGGTGGGTAACACTGCTGTCGATTGGTTAGTCAGGATTTTCAGTGTATGTGTGGCCCAAGGTGAGGTGCCTGGGGATTAGCGGAATGCTTGTATAGTGCCAGTATACCAAGGCATGGGGAACAAATGTGACTGTACGAATAACAGAGGTACAAGTTTATTGAGAGTGCCTGGTAAGATGTATGAGAGAATGGTGGCTTGAGAGCGTGGTGGCATGCACAGAATATCTGAACGGGGAGGAACACTGAGGCTTCAGAAATGGTAGAGAATGGGTAGATCAGGCCTTTATTTTGAAAAAACGAGTCCGAATAATACTAAAATGAAACTGGATTTGTGAGCGGCGGTTACGGATTTGGAGAAGGTGCATGACAAGGGTGATAGAATGCATTGTGGAAGGTGCTATGAATATATGGTATCGGAGGAAACCTGCTAAGGGCAGAGTGGGGTTTCCGTCAAGAGAATAAGGCGCGTGTGCTAGTTGGAAGAGAGGACGGTGAGTTGTTCCGGGTGAAGGTGGGTCTGCGATAAGGTTATCTGATGTCACCGTGGATAAGGCGGTAAGTGAGGTAAATGTTAGAGGGTCTTGGAGAGAATGGTGGCTTTGCAGTCTGCTCGGGGTAGGTGGGGCACCCTAGGAGATGAGTCAGTTGCTATCTGCTGATAACGTGGCTCATGTGGCTAACTCGAATGAGAAATTGCAGAATCTGATGTATGAGATGAAGAGAGCGTGTGACAGGAGACAGCTAAGATTTAATGTGAACAAAATCAAGGTCATTTAAGAGGAAAGAGAGATAAGTTGGTTAAGGTACGAATCTGAATGGACAGAACCTGGAGGAAGTGGAGCGCTTTAGATAACATGCCAGTGAACATGGCACTGGGAGCTCCAGTAAGCCATAGGGTGGGTGAGGGGGCTAAAGTCCTGGGTGCACTGAAGACTATATGGAAAGTAAGGTCACTTTCAGTTAGGGAAAAATGAGTGTGTTTGCTGGTATAGCAGTCCCAGCGGTGTTGTATGGATGAAAAGTAGGGAAGGGAGTTGAAGTGTGGAAATAAAACGCTTGAGGATGATATGTGGTGTGACAAGAAATGAGCGGGTAAGAGTTATGTGTGATAGTAAGAAGAGTATGTATGACAGGACTGAAATCGTTGTTCTGATATGAAATGGACACACTGACATGATGAGGAAGATGAAGCTGACTAGGATAGTATACGTGTCAGGAGTGAAGGGAGAGTAAGGTAATAGGGACACCGAAGACAAGAAGGAAGGATGGAGTGAAAGATGTTCTTTGAGTGATCTGGGCCAGAACATGCAAGAGGGTGTAACACATGCGTGAGTATGAGTAAACCAGGGCATGAAAAGCTGTCAGAGGAAATCACGGAAAGGCCTGTTGGGCTTGTCAGTTGGTAAGGTATTCTGATGTCCGTGCACTATACACGACTGCTAGAGAGTGGATGTGACCAATCGAGGCCATTCTTCGGCTGTTCTTGGCGCTACCTCGCTACTCGAGAAACGGCGAACATGAATGAAGAATGAAAAATTAGCACCTTTTCAACTCTGTCAACCATACTCTTCATACTACCACACATCAACCGTACCTACAGTATCTTACTCATTGAACCCTCTTAAGCATGTCAATTCCAAAACATCCACCTTCTTCCTGTGCTCTTTGATCAATGACCTACGCCTCACATCTGTACTATATTACTGGGACTACTGTACTATGAAAGGTACCCATCCGTGCCCTTACATACAGTAACCACTCTTTCCACACACTCCTCCGTCCACCCGAGACCTGAGCTACTCATCCACCCTGTGGCTAACCTCTGCCTCCATAGTTAGATCCGCTGCTATGTCCTCTCCCACGTGTCTAAAATACTCCACTTTTAACAGATTCTCTCCATTCAAACTCACATTCCAGCCAACCTATTTCTGACATCTGCAAAACTTTGAAACATCACTTTAATTTACACTAATTCTAAGATCTCCTTAGTCTGCCAAAATAGCCGTATCATCAGCAGACAGCAACTGGCCCATATCCCATCCCCAATGCACGTACGAAATGTGTGCACAAAGTGAACCTTGTTCCTCTATACAAGTGATTTTCCATATTGTTAATTTCAGCAATATGATAAAACATTATGAAAAAATGATAAAGGCATTAGCCATTTATATACCCAGCAAACAAATCCGCACAAATCTAAAACCGTCAGTTATCTGCTGCAGCAGTGTACTTACATAGTTGGTATTTGCCACCCAAGACACATTACTGGACCAGAACACAGACAGGAGTATGAGCTCCTCTCACACGATCCCGCTGAACTAATTTCATTTTCAGCCTCCCATGGACGTCTCTCGATTACACCAACATGCATAATCCAAGGTAAAAAGTTTCGTGCAAAAATAATGTGAAGCATAAGTAACTAAGACACTGTGTACGAGTAATATTAAGAAAACGTGAATAAGAATCTATTGTGTTAGTCTTAAAGCTCTTTATAAAGTCTTCGCATTCCTATCATTCTCGATTTGTTGCTATTTCCATCGCGCTGAATCGTAAGTGGCGAGAGAGAGAGTGTACGGTGCGAAACGTAATCTTTATTCAATCTTTTCCCCAGCCATAGCTGCCGGGGTCAGATTTTTCCTCGTTAGCTTCCTATGATATATCAAAGCAGCTTATGGGATGATAATGGCGGATCATAAATAATATGGAAGATGAATGGGGAATGGGAATAACGCCTGGATTTATCTGGAGAATGGTCGCCTCCAGCTCACGGTAAAGTGCTAATAACCGTAAAAGGAAACACTGTCCGATCCAATCAAGTTCACTTGATTTCACTGCCTTATGTTACAGACGTGGAACTCGTCGTCTGGCTCAATTTATGGAGGTAAAATATTGGATTATTTATTACATATCATGACCTAACTCATTACTTACGTAATTACCAGCGTGATAAGGAGTGATTTATGCGGGCATTAAAACTCAGACCAGATTATTACTTGATTTCATTACGGGTCCGGGTGACCCTGGCAGTAGAGAAAACGGGAATGTGTTATTTCCGATATATCTAGGAATTAGAAACAAATTGTGTGTATTCCAGCCATGTGATTATCGCTTTTAGTATTTGTTTTTACCTGACATATCTGGGAATTAGAGTTAAACTGTATACATATATTCCACCTACTTGATTCTAGCTTTTAGGACACAATTCTCACCTTATCTCGAGTGATTGTCCTAGTTCTGTCAATAACCTCAGACTCAAGAACCAAACACAAGCTTCTGTGTAGTAGCGGGCGGGGCTTATTTGATATTTCTTATGTGAACGGAATTCAGTTATTATCTAATGGCCCATTTCCAACACAATTTCAGGTTTCCTATAACTCTGCAGAGGTCACACATAAAGTTTTATGTTTTCGAACCAAAATGTTCCGAGATAATACATTTATGAAGGAAAAATATATATAATTCAAATGTACTGCGTAGGAGAGCTAGGCGTCGCTCCCCCATGAAATATGTACACCATAGAATTCAGAAATACATCTGCATGACCTTTAGTATAATTTCTTGAAGAACGCTCAAGTTCTAGAATATGAAAAAAGGATATATGATAAAAATACAGATAAGAAAATGAAGATAAAAGTGAAATATGTCAGCTACAAATCGATGCAAAAAAAAAAATCAACAACGGTTATGGGAACCTCATCTAACCTTCCTAGGAGCAACATTTCCTTAAATCTAGTATCATTCTAAACTAACATCTTTAACATGATACCGTCCTGTGGCACGTGTGCGATAATGGGTGAGTAACACTAATTTCATTGTTTTGAATCACATGTTTGCTGTGTTTATTCACCTTAATTTACTTTTTTTTATGAGTCCAAAGAAATTAGTTTCTCAGAAATGACATAAGAATCGAGTAACCAGATGTACAGAAGGAAGGGATAACAACAGATGCAACTTTCTAAAATGACACTAAAAATTTCTAGAGAAAGTTAGGTACCGTTTTCATTGGTTATCTTTATATTCTATATGTTACCTTCACCGTTGTACGTTATTTACCCCGCATTCCTCCCTCATCTCTAACGCGTTCCCCAACTTTCGAATTATATATTCTCGCAGGAAAGAAGGTGAGTAAGTCGACAAACTACTCTAGTATCGTTTAAATCAATAATCTGGAGTTACACTACCGAATGACATGAGTTGCGTCAACCTCCACAATTTAATAACAGGACGACTGTACGTAAAGTCCAATAAAAATAAAAATCCGTACACATGGCACTAACACGAAGTATATGGTAAACAGCATGGTATTTCTGATCATTATAGCAAAAACTTACATTTACTTAAAAATAAGAAATACATACTTTCACTTACCGTACATGGCGAATGACTGATCAGCCTAGTTACGTTCGGGTAGTTAGCTGACATATAAACAGCCTCGTATTCGTGGTTCTCAAAGCCATTATTTTGCATAAAATTTACAGTCATTTTATATAAAGAACAGTAATATATATTCTCACTTACCGTATTTGTTGAATGACTGATTGGCCTATTGCTACCAGCTAACGGGGTTTAGCGTGACATTGTAAACAACGCCGTACTTGTGGTCTTCATCGCCATAATTGTACGTAACATTTACAATCATTTTATACAGAGAACAGCAATGTATCTTCTCACTTACGGTAAATGATGAATGACTGACTGGAGGTTAGCGTAACATGGTAAACAAATCGTACCTGTTGTTCTTATCACCATTATTTTATATAACATTTACAATTATTCATATAAAGAACTAATATATCATCTCACTTACCTAAAATATTGAGTTACATAGACATACATAGATACACAGACCACACAGACCCAAGGTTCAAGCGAGGTGGTGTGGCCTCAACATTACTCGAATGACTGACTGGCCCGTTGCTACCTGTGAACTTGGGGTTTGCGTGGCATGGTAAACAACGTCGCATTTGTGGTTCTTATGGACGTCATTTTACATTACATTAAATAAATTTGCATAAAAGAACGTTACTTTATCTTCTCGCTTACCGTGAATGACTGACCGGTCGGTCAGTCGCTACAACTGAAGGAGTGGGTCGCGTGGCATGGCACAGATGGTAGGAGAAAACCAGTCACTTAAATGTTCTGTGATTTTCGTCCATTTTACTCACAACACATAATGTACGCTCTTCCCAAGTTTTCCATTAGGGATATATGAACTCACTACACTATAGTATGTATATATCATCCCAACACACACGCATATTCTACGGATAACAAGCTATCGGCGCAAAACACGAGTCACTTTAACAACGTTTCTGAGAGCTCTGAGTGATGTCTCCCCCGAACAGTAAATATTAATGATAGACATGTAACTATTGTAGATTCCAAGTGTTTTTAGTGTGGTATTGAGAGCCACATATGCAGAGAACTCTGACGGTGAGCGACCCAATTAAGATGTTTTTGAGAAAATGGTAATCTTTGTCATTGCTGATAATTTATTTTTTAGGGGTACCTATGATATAAACGAATTTGTCTAAGGTTGGGGATTGCGATTTATGGTTACTTTATACACGTTACAGTTTTATACGTAGGTTATTCATACAACGAAAATACAGGAAAATAGTTTAATGAATTTTGATAACAGACAGCACTTCCGTTCTGCCACCATCTATAGCTGTACTACCGGCCTGCCACCACTCAGCGTTGTGCCACCGGCTTGCCACCACCCAGGGTTGAACCACCGTCCTGCCACCACCCATGGTTCTACTTCCGGTCTGCCATAAGAGAGGGTTATGCTGCCGGCCTGCCACCAGCGAAAGTTATGCTACTAACCTGTCACCACCCAGTGTTGAACTACCGGACTGCCACCACCCAAGGTTGTACTAACGGCCTGCCACCAGTGAAAGTTATGCTACCAGACTGCCACCATTCAGAGTTGTACTACCGACCTACCACCACCCAGGGTTGTACTACCGGCCTGCCACCAGCGAGAGTTATGCTACCAGCCTGCCACCACTCAGAGTTATACTACCGACCTGCCACCACCCTGAGTTGTACTACCGACCTGCCACCACCCAGGGATTTACAACCGTCCTGCCACTACCCAGTGATGTGCTGCCAGCCTGCCAACACCCAGGGTTGAACTACCGGCCTGCCACCACCCAGGGTTGCACTACCGGCCTACCATCAACGAGGGTTATGCTACCAGCCTGCCACCACCCAGAGTTGTATTACCGACCTGCCAGCACCCAGGGCTGTACTACCGACCTGCCACCACCTAGGGTTGTACTACCGGCCTGCCACCGCCAAGAGATGAGCTGCCAGCCTGCCAACGCCCAGGGTTGAACTACCGGCTTGCCACCACCCATGGTTGTACTATCAGCCTGCCACCAGCGAGGGTTATGCCACCAGCCTGCCACCACCCTGAGTTGTACTACCGACCTGCCACCAACCGGGGTTGTACTAACGACCTGCCACCACCCAGGGTTGTACTACCGTCCTGCCACCACCCAGTGATGTGCTGCCAGCCTGCCACCACCCAGAGTTGTACTACCGACCTGCCACAACCCAGGGTTGTACTACCGGCCTGCCACCACCCAGAGTTGGACTACCGACCTGCCACCACCCAGGGTTGTACTACCGGCCTGCCACCGCCAAGTGATAAGCTGCCAGCCTGCCGCCACCCAATGTTGAACTACTGACCTACCACCTTCCAGGAAACTGCCGGCCTGCCACCACTCATGGTTGAACTACCGGCCTGCCGCCACTCAGGATTGAACTACCGACCTGTCACCACCTAGGACTGAACTACCGGCCTGCCACCACCCTGAGTTGAACTACCGACCTGACACCACACAGGGTTAACCTGCCACCATCCAGGGTTATACAACCATGCTACAACCACTCGGGGTTATGCTGTCGGCCTACCACCAGCTAGATTTGCACCACTGAACAGTGGTACCACCTTTCCACCACCCAGGGTTGTATTACCGACTTGCCACCACCCAGGGTTGTACTACCAGCCTGCTACCACTCACGGTTATACTACCCGCCTGCCACCACTGATGGTTGTACTATCGGCCTGCCACCACCCAGGTCTATACTCCTTGCGCACCACCACACGCTACCGCCCTGCCACCACCCAGGGTTGTACATCCAGCCTGCTATCACCAAAGGTTTTACTGCCAGCCCACCACCATCCAGGGTTGTGCAACCGGCCTGCCACCACCCAGGGTTACGCAACCGACCTGACTTAAGAGTGTAAAAGTGGCGCCTAGAACCATTTTACACCCTCCACGTCAGGACTGCTGGCCTTGGTCTCTGTCTCAGTAAAACTAAACTGCCATGTTCCCTCTGCACATACCAAGCATCTGCCCCTCTGTCATTTCCCGTCTTCTTTTCTTCATATTTGTTCTATTTCTCCCTTTCTTTTCTAAGCTAAAAAACTTGAAAATATAAACATGGGCCCTTGTGCCAGGTATCATAAGGTGCAAAGACATCCCAGTTTCCGCCTTACTTATCTCTAACTACAATCTTCACTCGTATAACCTATTCTATGGTTGAGTCTGTGCATATTCCGATACTAATATGTCCTTTGCACGACTCGAGGACATTGAATCTCCAAACTTTGGTGTCATCTGTCCCAACACGTGTTTCCGAACTGCAAGTAACTTCCATTACTTGGCCTCCTGCTCTCTCAACTCTACATGTCTTATAACTCTTAATGTGACATCCTCTTCTCCTCAAGGTGAGTTCCTGACTTCACTGTACTCCATTGGAGTGGCTGAACTCCTCTCATACAGACAGTATGGGGACTGAAGCTCTCACGTTTTCCATTCTTAATGACTTCAGTGAAATTAGTATCCAACCCATCCACACTCCATACCTTCAGAGCCTCTCTACTAACACAATGAACCTTTCTTCACCTCTATTCATTCTCGTTGGAGCTACTCAATCTCGCCTCCATTAGTTCATTTGACAGCGCTCTTGTAAATGTATCTTTATTCACTGCACCTCCTCCTCTAACTGTCTAAACGTAAATATTGGAACTTTGATATCGCTAACTGTGCGGACTTGCGAGAATCCTCTTTCAACTCTCTTTGTGTAGATTATTTCCTTTCCTCCAGTGATGTTTCTGTCTCTACTGGGCGCGTAGGAGAGGCTATTGCTGCAGGGATATTAGCATGTATCATCTCTTCCTCAAAGACTACCTCTTCTTCCAGTCTATGGTTTAATCATTCTTGTTCTGTCGTCATTAGGGCAAGAAACTCCAAACCTCTCTCTCTCTCTCTCTCTCTCTCTCTCTCTCTCTCTCTCTCTCTCCTTGCACTCACTACCCTGCCACTGCCTAAATGCCCTAATTTCCTGACTAATTTATGTACAACAATTTCAGGTGTCTCCCTTCCCTCTCCCATCATTACTCTAACGCCTCGCATCACGCTGGCAGTGTCGTATTCAAGGCAGCCTCGCATAGATTTGCAAATACTTTTTCCTTTTTCAAACAGGGTGGTTAGAGCAGAGGAAGAAGAGGTGGGACGGGGGAAGGGACTGCTTGAAATGAAAGAGGAGGCTGGAGTGTGTACAGGTGTATGGCGAAAGTTTCTTAATGAGTGTTGGTGATTATGTGGAAGCGTGTTCTTTGAACCTTATCTATATACCCCAGACAGACTTCGGGTGTATGTGTATTAGTGCTGTATCTCTGTCTTTCTGTTTCTTTTGAAGGAGATTTCCTAAGGTAAGGTGAACGTTGTTTATTGTGTGCATCGATGAATGACTGGAGCCTCCCTGAGTGTTTTAAGGCATAAAGGGAACCAAAGTATATTCCATGTTTGAACTCTTGTCGAGATCTTTTATTTGTCTGTAGTTTGTATCATCGTTATGTTCGTCTGTGCCATATTTCTTGGGCTGCTTTTTTTGGGTATGAACCGACCGGTTTGATCTTTAATCGTTCGTGCTGTGCTACAGTGTTTTCAATGGAGGGATATTTTCTATTTGTGACATATCGTAGAGCCTTATTCTTTATCCTCTGTAACTTTGGCATGTGTGATTTGGAGGCGAGGAATTCGATGTAGGAGAGTAAATTACGACAGGTATCATCATGGTCGTGATATGTGCAATTCTTGGTTCTCTGGAAGGTGCCAAAGTCTATACAGACTTGTCAAGGCCGCTTTTCCT
>JAUUDW010597777.1:0-11830 GCA_032361385.1 Panulirus guttatus | reverse complement strand
AACCTTAAGCTTTTGTATGGCTATCCTGCAACATTTCCACGTGTTTTGTAGTGGCCAAGCTTATTTGGAACCCTTTAGATCCCATGGCTTCATTTGAGGACCATTAACATCCAAGTCCCTACAGAACCCAAACAATAACTTAGTTTTTCAGTTTCTCTTGAAAAACCATTTGGGATATAAACTATCACTCAGTAAGTAAAATAAGTAGATTTTGAGTTCCTTATTCCATTTTGAATTCATTCAATTTTTCTTTCACAGAAAAACTTAACTGAGAGCCAGCATGATTCATTGGTAAGAGATCTACAGAGCCTGAACCTGACCAAGTATGTTAGTGAAGTAGCCCAGGCAGTAGTTGAGGCCAAACTGAAGATGTCAGACATCTCCACAGCCGTTCATTTATGTTCTCTACTTCACCAGAGGTACCATGATTTTGCTTCAGCATTGTTAGAAAACTGGCAGAAGGTTCTCTCTCCAAAAAAGGAAGAGAAGGTATGTAAGGCAAGTGACTAAAACATTTTTGAAATTTTTGATGCGTTATATTTAGGACGAATGATTACAGTGGAATGCCCGAATGCAAGCCCAAGGTTATTAGTCGTAAATGTCAGGTTGCTGGTTTATAATATGATACCATTTGGAGTGAACTATAAAGAGCAGTTGAGGGTATGGATCTAGGTGAGAAACTATATATGAAGGGAGACATGAACAGTTGGGTAGGATACAGACTTTGTTATTCTATGTTGTTCCCATGTTTGGAGTTAATTATTTAAGTTTTTGGTCAAACTATCCATCTGCTTCAGAACACAAACATGAGCAAACTTCGAGTGGATCTGCGTCTGTATGCTGAACTCATAACTGCTGGTATTTTTGCACCAAAGGAAGGTCTTCCCCTTTTAGGTAAGTTAAAGTGGCTTTATTAAAGAAAGTTGATATTTTGAATAACATATGGGTTGCAGGTTAGCAATTCTAACCCAGGAAATTTTTAATGTCTTTGCCCATTTAACATGTTTGGGTTCAAACCAAGGATTCCAGTTTAAGATTAATCCCCACAAAATTTGCATGTCTTCATGCACCCAGTGTAAATGGAGTGGAAATAGAGTTATGATAAGAGTCAGATAAATAGAAGTGACAAGTAGATTTTTGGGCCTCCTGCTGTTGGTTTAGGTACTACTTTTAAAAGAATAGGAATGTGATTTAGAAGATTATTTTGATTTTGGTTGTTTCTTTTTATATAAAGTTTTGGTGTCCTGGTCAACATTTGTACCATTGTCCAAGATAAACAGAGTGGCACACATTCTCATGGTCAACACAGTCCTACAGAACAGACATTAGATTTTAACATTTTTCTGTCTATGGTTAGTTCTGCATTTCTCACTGTCACTGTTACTCATTTCATCTTGAATAATCTGATCTAGAGGAGTTACCCCTACACTTTCCACATTTTGATGTATTCACTTTTGATAGTGTTTGAAGTGTTCTATTTTGTAGCAACTAAATTGATATGAAGACTTAATGGATTCTTTGAGTATATCTATAATGCTGATGACTAAATGATTGACTACTTTATTCATGTAAGTAGCAGGCTTCCTGAAGGTTGATGATGTTTTGCCCAAATACAGAGCATCTGTTAAGGAAAATCCACATGTCATTTAGATTAATAGAGCTAAGAGAGAAAACTCATAATGCGGACAATATTAATAAGCTTAGAAAAAATTTATTTGCACAAACTTCAACCAACTCATAACCAAGTATCACTGCCATTCCACCTCACATGCCACATCTCATATAGAAATTAGTTGCCCTGCCTTCATCCAACTTTGACAGCTCTTCAATATTTCCTCTACAACAGATCTCCAGGAGCAACTAGGAGATGTTGCCAGATCTCTGGCATTCTAGACATGTATATCAGGCTGCTACAAGAATGACAGCAGCCTTAGCTGATCATTATCTTTCTTGTATCTGATTGTTTTTGTTTTATCTTATATAAATCAATGTTGCTTAATCTTTATGAAATGTACTATCATCACTAGTGACACAATGATCAATTTTTGACATGCTGCTGTGTGTTATGGAACATACATGCAACACTTGTAACACCATTCACTTTCTAGGGAATGTCTTTACAACTGGTGACATGCTGCTCTGTCTTTAGGGGATGTGTGTAAAGAACACTAATGTCATGCTTCTTAGTCTGCAGGGCAGTCAGTAACAACTCTGTTAATACTCTGTTCAATCTTTAGGTAATGTGTTAACAACACTGGTGACATCAGACAAGGAAGAACATCAAAATATTGCAGTATTACTTACCTTCTGTCGTCACTGTGGTGAAGATTATATGGGGCTGGTGCCACGGAAAATTAGACTCCTTTCAGATCAATTTCAGGTCAGTTTTTTACATTATTCTTTTGAGATAAGTGTGAGCCCATTATTTGAAAAATTATATTTTGCTTAAAGCAGTATTAATTTGATTGGTGCTCTTACATAATTGAACTTACATGCTGGATATTCATATGTTCTCAGTGTTCACTCAAAGTGTACAAATTCAAATTCTTCATTATGCTAATATTGAAAAGAAAAGCATTTTGATAATTTTTTTCCTGTAGCCTCCTTCTCCCTTCAGCCACGCAGGTGAGGTAAAGGTACAGTAGCTCACATCCATGCAAGATATAATATTTGACAGTAGATACTGCAGCCTTTAAGACAATGGTATTGACCCCTTTAACCACTGAAAATGTAATTTTGCATTTCCATTTACAAGGAGCATTATGCTTTCCTCAGAATATAGTTGAGCCAGTCTTTAGCTCCATGAGATTTCTTCAGCATCATAAAATCAAAAAGAGCGTTGAAAACAAAAGAGGTATCAGAAATTGTTTTGATGTATATGATTATTATCATGATTTGCAAAATTACAGGGATTCATTGTAAGATTGTATGAGTATTGTTTGATGGTTTGTGTTTTATTAGCATGAAGGATGTGTTATGAGCAAGTAAAAAGGCAGTTTTCAATTCTGCTCGTATATCTACAGTATGTTCTTTAGCAAAGAAGTGTATATTTAGAAATGGAATGCAAGGAGATTTGTTAGTAGGGTTGATATCCAGAAGGCAGCCACTGTCCTTGGTAGATAAACAGATTTATTGCTCCATTTCCATCATCTTAAAATGTTGAAGCTTTCCTAGCTGGTTATGTGGCTGAACCTTAGTACTTGTCATTCATAGTCAGTTACTTTAATGATGCTGAATTAGAGTGTTTTGACAAGTACTACTGCCTTACTAAGAAAATCGCTTCTTTTTGTTCTTACTTCTTCCTGATCCCTGATCTCGGTTATGTGACAGATTCTTCCATCAAAGTTTGTCTTCTGCACTTGGACTGAGAATTTAGGATTCCATTTAGTGGGATCAGTACATTACAGTCTGGGAAAGGAAGGTAGTAACTCTCTTGCAGATTAAACTGATATGCTAAGAAGCAAGGCTGTTCATATGCTGTTGGTGGATTGTGTAATCTTTCATTTGTCTAAGAAATCCTTGCGAAGTTCTGTTCAGTGGATTTAAGTGTAGTTTGATATAGGCTTCAGATCACTGGGATCAGTCTTTTATCTGTACATATTTCAGGGAAGCTAAATGATTTAGTGTACTACATCTTGAATGAAACCAGTTGTTATAACAGAGAGATTATGTATTAAGATCTCTCCTTGGGTCTAGAGGAATGTAAGCTCATTCAGTTAGATTCTTTTGTGTTTGCTTCAGTTTTCAGCTCTTTCATTTTGCTTGCATTTACTGATCATCATTCATCTGTTGTGGTAGATACTTGTCTCTGGATTGGAATTAGTGGACATTGGTATATTTTTTTCTTTCCTTTTCTTCTGCTGTATATTATTGTCTCCAAATACTGAGATTAGGGTGGCCAGGGGTTAAAATTAATGCATTGTTTCCTTCCAGTTCTGAGTTTTTCCTGCTGTTTCAGAGATCCTTGTTCAAAATGAAAGATTTTTTGAAGATGTTTCAGTGGGCAATGGGTTGTCAGTAGAGTATCATCTTCACTTCACAGGTATACTTTGCAATCTCTGCTGCTCCATTGCTTTGCTTGATATGGAGAAGTTAAGATTTATCATTTAATGTTTGATTGAGGCAGTGAGATAAACTTTTTTCACTCAATACATGATAAGTTATTTGCAGGAGCTTAGGGGCTAATATTCTATTGATTTTTGGTTTACAGTGTGGTTCTTAGTTCAAAACTCAGGCTTAACAGGGAAGCTAGGTTCCTCCCAGTTCATTATATCTTGGCTAAGAAAGTCTCAACTCTGAACTTATTTGTGTAAAAAACTTTCCATATATAATCCCCATGTATGATTATACAGCTGGGCAGGTAAGAAAAAGAATGTTTTGTCGTGAACTCTTAGCTGGTCATAAGCTCATTCTTTTTTAAAGTTGCACAAGCCTGGTGTTTGCACAACTGTGGACATAATTTTTATGATATTATAGTCTTAAAATCTCCCATGAACTCTTCATCAGTGCAAACCCCCTTTTTTCACAGATGTCTGTTCCCAAAAGTGAGTTTCTTCCACGAGAGAGACAGAAGAATGTGAGACAGCTACTTAAAGACTATTTCACCTCCCTCATTAAACACCTGTTTCATGATCATAAGGTGAGATATTCAGTTTTTCATCAAGCAACTTGTTGAACAAAAAAATATGTAAACCTCCATTAAGATGTTAATAGTAGCTGTATCCCTTATTCTCAGGAACTACAACAAGTGGAGCAACAGAACCGTCGGCTTTTACAGACCCGTGGTGAGCTTGGTCAAGATCGTGTGAACTTGTCTGAGAACCTGGCAGCTGGACTGGGAAAACTTCTGGCCAATGCTCAGCAAATGGCGGAGTTATTAGATGAAGATATGCCTGAGCTTCCTGAAGATAGTGAGTTACTCCATAATTAGTGCATTTTGCGTTGTGTGTTGAAAACATTGCCTTGCTCCTAACAGCCTAGATGATGTATTAGTGTGGACATTTTAAAGCATATATATGTGTATGTGTCTTATCTTTCAGAAACACAAGGTGATGATCTAGGCCTCTGTGATATTGGAATGGGTGAAGGTGGAGAGATTCCTGAAGGAGGGACAGCTGTTCTGTGGGAAGATGATGACACCAGGGCATTTTATGAAAATTTACCAGAGCTCAAGGCACTCATTCCTTCCATATTATACAGCGACTCTGAGAAACCAACAGCCGTTCCTGTAAGCAAAGTTGAAAGTATTTTTATGAATAGATCAAGTTTTTTATCAATTGAACTGTTTTGTAGGGATGTTTTTCAATGTGTTTTGATGTATTCAGTAAATAAACAGCTTTTTATGCAATATAGTTCCAGTGAAAGGCTGGAGATATTCTCAATTTTCACATTGTCTCCTCAAGCATTGGTATTTTCTACAAACCTGTCTTCTTATGCTTCCCAGTTAATCCTTTCTTGTGGATATGTGTTTCCTCCTATGTTAATGTAACTGTTTCAAAGGAAAAAATCAAATGATCTTTTATTCTCTAAGGTTCAGTCATATGTTGTAGATGCTACCTCACTTATGCAGGAAATGGTGAACATGTATGAAAGAAAGAGAGAAAGAAAATCTCATTGGGCTTGTAATTGGCAGATTCCTGTGTAATTAACATCAACTAAAATGGCTTTTTGATAAAAGATAGTTATGGTTACCATTTTTATAAAGTTATTCTAGTGTTGTGAATCTTCATTATCTGTTCTCTATACCTCTGATGCCATCAAGGTGATGGCCTTGGTAAAAGAATCTCCACTCATCCCTGTCCTTACATGCCTCCTTCACATATCACATTCCTTGCAATTTTTCCCATTTCTCTCCCTGCAGTGATCTGCTATTCTATTTCCCCATGTCACAGGTGGTCTTTTCCTTACGGTGTTCCCTGTAATTGTACTATCAAATACTTTCCTGGTAAACTTCGTCTTCCATTCTTTCCACATGCCCAAACCACCTCAAAGTATTACATGAAGGGGCTTTCATATTTTGGGCCCTGAACATTTAGAAGGATGACAGGCATGCATGAGATGTGTTGGGGGCAACATGCTGTCATTGGGTTGAACCAGGGTAAAGTAAGCTGTAGAGTATCATCTGGGGTTGGTTGTGGATGGTCGGCTCTAGTTTCAGTACTGATCAAAACATCTAAAGATTAAATGTGTGCAAATAAGGACATTTTACATGAAGTCCTAACATTACCTCACTAAAGTAAGAAAGGCAGTCAGGCATAAAAAGATTATTCAGCATTTCATTTCATTTTTTATTATCAATAATGGCCTTACCATCCCCAGTATTAATTGTTCTTTTGTTGTTAAACAATGATTGTAAATTCATCAGTATGACATCACTGATACAACCAGCCAGTGATGGAATGGTGACTTCATGTTGTCAACATGATAATTGTTGGGTAATGATCACTGAATGTTTGCTAGTGCCAGTGGAGATGGCATGACCACTTTTTACATCAAAATTGAAATTATGCTTGATATTGATATTGACTTATAAATGACACTGGTGTTTGTAAGTAGATGTTCTGTGATTGTACATTGCTTGGACTTGAACAAGAAACTAATCACCGAGAGAACTTACTTAGTTTTGTCCTTAACTTATAAATGAAAACGTTTCTCCTTGTCTGAACCCTTTCTCTCTTTTCGTTAGGCAGAGGAAACTCCAACAGAAGTAGTGGATGAAACTCTGGAGGAAGAAGAACTGGAAGTTATGGAAACAACAGAAGAGGACACAGAGGAAGTATTACCACCTGAACTACCACCAGAGGAAGAACAAGATGACAGCTTAACTGGCTCAGGACCGTCTTCAAATAAAGTGTTACTAGATGCCTTTGTTAATGCTCTACCTAATTGCATTAACCGAGATTTGATCGACAGTGCTGCCATGGAATTTTGTCTTAGACTAAACACTAAGCCCAGCAGGAAAAAATTAGTCAGGTAGGCATCATTATACCTTTTCAGTGAGATTTGTATTTGATTTTTTTTTCTTCAAATTTAAATCTCGGATTTACAAGGTTCTCAGCAAGGTTTGGGAACAACAAAGTGTAAAAGGTCATGAAAAAATAGTTTTCAGGTACCCAGAAACTTAAAGGTCACTGAAAGAGCACTGTATTTTGATTTTTTCATACTTATTTGCTACTCCTTGCATTAGCATGGAACCACCAGGAACAGATGAAGAATGGCCTCATTTGCTTACATCCACTCTTTAGCTGTCACATATGATGCATTAAAACCAGGGCCCCTGTCCACAACAGAATATTTAGGTCATGCTGTATCAAGGCTATGACCAAGGATGCCAAAGTCTTTTATATCTCCTTTCTTATTCTCTGAATTTGAGTAATTACTCAAGATTCTTCCTTGCTATAGCTTTCCTTTCTTTCTTTTTTTAGAGATTAGACTTAGCACCTCCATGATGTGAGTTGTGTGACTTTACTGTAGTATGTATAGCTTGTAATATGGAGAACATAAATGTGTTTTGATTCTTGATTGTAGCTGAAGCTACTAATGACAGTGGAATGTTTTAAGAGAGTTGATTATGTTTCAAAGTGTTAGAGGGTTTAGAATTTGGTTTAAGGTCCACAAAGATTTGGGATGGATGTATCATATCAGAGTAGTTGTTTAGTAGTTATTGGTTAGTCATATGGGTAATTTTGAACTGAAAAGTTTGTGTTGATTTTCAAAGCTAGGAATGCCAGTGTGCAATGATACCATTCCTGTGGAGGAGTTAGCACTTAGAATTTTAGACACAAGAGAGCTTTGGAGTGTGTGGCAAATGAATATAGATATTATTATTATTATTATTATTATTATTATTATTATTATTATTATTAATTGCTCTGCTTTTTCTTTGCCACCCTGTGAAAAAATTTGATCAACAGTTGTTATGATTATATTTTGAAATTTGTTTCCTCAGTGAAGTTTGTTGAAGTAATAAAATTAGAATAAGCTTGTTCTTACCTTGTAATTCATTGCTTTAGATAAACAGAATGCTGATGTAGGGTTTCATGCTCTGGCACACTCTTTAGTATTGCTTACTAAATATTGTTTTTATCTCCAGAGCATTGTTTTTGGTGCCAAGGACAAGATTAGATTTACTTCCATTTTATTCACGGCTCGTGGCCACCTTGCAGCCTCTCATGCCTGATCTGGCAACAGATTTAGTCAACATGCTGCGACAGGACTTTAAGTATCAAGTTCGAAAAAAAGTGAGTGGAAATGAAAAGTTATGTAGTGTAATACAAAAATTATTAGTGGTAAAACATTTACTTGAATCTGGTATCCAGTACCTATATGTTTAGATACATTTATAATTGAAATAGATATGAAGAGTATTTTACTTTCTTGCTGGTCCATTGGCTGATTGCATCACTTGAGCATGCCACTGCTATGATAAAGTCCTGTAGATAATGAGTCAAGATTTGGCCTCTTGTTGTTCAAAAGGGGATTGGACAAATGTGCATTACCCCTTAAGACACTGTTATAACATGTGAAAGGCCCTTTTGTTGAACTTACAAAAATCTTCGAATTCTTGACCTCTACTGAACTACTTTGAAGTGAATTTTTCAGATTCAGTGGCTCCAGACTGATTGGCCTGAAAAGACTACTTCATATGTGCTCCTTTTCATGTTGACCATAAATAAACCATGAATGGTATACAACAAGCAAATGTTCAGATGTATTGGGTCAGGGCTGCTATTGACCTTCCAGTCAGGGACTTCCAAGTTTTTTGTCATTACAGTGGGGTCACATGTTAGTGTGAAATAGGGACCACTGAGAGGCACGTTAATGCAGTCCATATCAATGCATGCCATATGTTTATGTGGTAAATGGGGGTAGAGACCAGAGGCCAAAGTACACACATCATTTCTGAATAACTCTGTTAGACTAAAAACAACCAGTTTTGCCAGTTGGGACTGCACTAATATGTTTGCAGTCTGTGTTAACTCAAATTTTGGGCACAATCTTCCTGTTTAGGACTGCATTAACACATTGTGCAATTCATGTTAACATCAATTTTTAAGTATTTTCCAGATGGGACTACCTTAACATGATTTATGCTCTGCAGTAACTCATTTTTTGTATGCAGTTTGCAGATGAGGCCAAGATGATAAATTTCTACTCCACATTAAAGCAAATTTTTAGTGTAATTTGGGTTATTTAAAAAAAATTTGACATAAGATATGTTGATGTAGGACCCTTTTCTATGTGAAAAGAATTTACATTTTCTGTCTGTAAATTTGTATCTAAGCCTTTAACTCTGCACCCTTTTACAATCATATTTATCAACATCATACAAATGCATCCTCATCTGAGGAACTCATAAGTACCATTATATCACTCACTGCATCTGTCTGTCTCTAGAGCAGTTTTTTCTTTTTGATACATATTCCCTTATTCATGCTGTTATTGATCTTTATCATCCTTTGATGTACCCTACATCTTGCATGACCTTTATTGCCAAGTTTGTGTACATGCATCATTTTGATTTGCCCATTTTATATCTATTTCACATCTCTATATTACCTCTGTTCATTTTCTTATTTCCTGTTAAGCAGTGGAGTTTACTTAACTGAAGAGTTATTCATATAAATTTACACAGCTGAGTTTCTTAAAACTGAGTTGTATTCATATTTGATATAAGAAAAAAGTTTGAATTGTTTCTGTTCCCAGGATCAAATAAACATAGAGTCCAAAATCAAAGTTGTACGGTTCATTGGAGAGTTAGTCAAGTTTCGTGTCTTCCCCCGTAGTGAAGCTTTGCTGTGCTTACGAATGCTACTTCAAGACTTCAATCATCACCATATTGAAATGGCCTGCAACCTCTTGGAAACATGTGGACGATTCCTCTATAGGTGAGGCTTCTTCAATTTAATACATTAGATAGGTCACATCCTTTTATTTTAGATGGAAGATTTCCTCATGTAAGCACCATGATCATTGGACATTTTTGCATATTCTTTTGTGCTGTTGTGCTTCTCATATACTGTACTGTCATCTGCCTTACTTTTCTCTTGTTCGCTTGCACTTTTTTTTCTTTTTTTTACAAACCTTGAAAACATGCATCATAAGCCCTGTCATATGAAATGCAACATAATCCCAATAAGTTGGAAGTCAAAACTGTGATCCTACAAAGGGCTTCCTATTCTCTTTATTACACCAGCTACTGACAACCTTCCTGTCGTGAGGTGACTATGCATAGATGTAGAATTTAAGTCATTTCACACATTGGCCTGAGTGTCTACCAGTGACCCCCATCCCCTTTTGTGAAAGCTTACCTTTGCATTTATATCACTCATCACTAATATCCGGTCTCTTGCGTCAAAACTGTTGACATGCTCATTCAGTTGCTCCCAAAACGCATGCATCTCATGATCTTCCTTTTCATGGCCAGGTACATAAGCACTAATTATCACCCATCTCTCACAATCCACTTTTGATTTTTCCAACTCAGTTTGGAGCTACAGACCAGATGGGTCCTCAGTAAGACATGTCTGTCTAGATTAACAGCACACCTCTGTTATGGTAAAACAAGCACTTTATAAAGTGAAGCAGAGGAAATATATGTTATCTTCCTCCGTCAATAGGAAGAAGGATTAAATCATTATTTGAAATACCTGGTCATTGCAACTGTCCCTTTTCTTGCTGTGATTGTAAAATGTTGAAGTAAGTATCTTAAATACTTGTTAAAAAAGATGTCTACATATTTCTTAAGGCAAAACCATCTCATGGCCTTCATCTGCCCTTTAAGCCATGAGGCTGACAGTGGAGGTAGGCAGACACATGTAAAAAACAATGCCAGTCACACTACATCAGATTGCATTGTGCATGCTGTTGGGCTTTTGACTGTATAAGGTCTCTTCCTATGACTCATCATGCAGCTTAATGTGTGATGACAATTCCCTGACTGTTCAAGGTCTTCTTGATTGAAGTCAAACAGCACACTGCATGCAAACACATTTGCCTATACATTGGCTTTTCCTCAGAATCATAAAGCAGCATAGCACATGCTAAATGCACTTGTTGATGCAATATCTAATCCTATGACACATCAAGTAACAAACATTGCACAAGCCAATATGTCCTTAATTACAAAATTTTCTTTGACTCATGAAGAAGCACATTTCACCTTTGTTCATCCATGTTGAACAAAATTCATTTTTGTCATTTTCATCTTTCACAGTACTGTTGCATGGTAACAGGTACTTTTGTGTAACTGAAACCTTGGTGCATAAGTTCAAAGCAGTCTTTCTTCATTATTGTTGAGTTAGTGACCCAAGGGTGTACAGATATCACGTGCATGTAATTTTTTTGTTGTTGTATACATGTGCTACACAGATTTAAGTGTGGATAGGAATAAAATGATAATAAAAAGTTGTAGAGTAAGATGAATAGATAAGCTTCATTATGGAACAGTCTGTGCTTTAATGTTACTTTGCGTATCAGAATTCCAGACTCTCACCACCGCACAAAGATCTACCTCGAGCAGATGATGAGAAAGAAGACAGTGAAGGCCTTTGATCCAAGGTTAGTATAACATGAAATGGTGACAGTCTTGACTTATTTTGCTGGCTTAACATTCTGCTTCCATTTTATCACCTGGCCTTGCACTACTTTTCATTATGTTATTAGATGTCATAACTCTTGTATATTACAAAATTTAAACATTTTTAGATGGCATCTTTTTTTTTTTTCATACATATTCACCTTTTCCCGCATTGGCGAGGTAGCGTTAAGAACAGAGGACTGAGCCTTAGAGGGAAAATCCTCACTTGGCCCCTTCTCTGTTCCTTTTTTG
>JAUUDW010597447.1:0-11832 GCA_032361385.1 Panulirus guttatus | reverse complement strand
CTGGAGGCAGCTGCGGTGTCCTGCATGACTGGCTGGAGGCAGCTGCGGTGTCCTGCATGACTGGCTGGAGGCAGCTGCGGTGTCCTGCATGACTGGCTGGAGGCAGCTGTGGTGTCCTGCATGACAGCCCCAGAGAGGGACAGGAGGGCGCCAGTGTCGGCTCGTCCCCTTCAGACGTTGGCGACCACTCCTCACACACATGCAAACCTGGGATATCTTTTTTCACTAGAAACGTAACAACCAATAGCAAGGTTATGTCACCCATTACGAGGAAACGAGCTAACAACCTTGTTACTGGCCCATCCGGCGTTGCTATTGGCCGGCGGGGCTGGTTGATACTGACCCAGGTCGTTACCTGCAGGAAATTGTCTCTCCTGTGGTGGTGGTGGTGGTGGCGGAGATGGTGGTGATGATAATAGTGTGGCGATAGTGGTGGTGATAGTGATGGTGGTGGAGGTGATTGTGATGATGATGGTGGTGATGGTGGTGGTGGTGGTAGTGGTGATGGTGGTGGTGATGGTAATAGTGGTAGTGGTGATAGTGGTGGTGATAATGTTGGTGACGATGGTAGTGCTGGTGATAATGAGTGTAGGGAGCCCTAAAGACTGGACCGGACAGTCTGGGGCCATTAGGGTCATGTGTGACAGCCAGACAGGGCAAATAACAATCAATAACCGATAAACCTTCACAGATAAATCTCTGTAATCTCCCAGGATTACTCGTTAGGCGGGGATTACATCTCATAATATATCGATGTGAGCAATCTGGTTCCATTAATCTTAAAGATTAATAGATTAAAGAAAGGAGGGTGATTAAGAGGCAACAAAGAAATATGAATTAATCATCTTCATTCGCAATTCTCTTTTCTTCCTCGTGTAATCATCAGTTCTGGCATCCATTATTCCCTATGCATTCTGCTTAATCATTTACTGATCAAAGTCTAAACGGTTTGAGAAAGATATATTTAATTATATTTGCAAATGAGGTCATTTTTGTCATCGTTTCGAACAGACACGGCAAAATCATTGTGTATATTTCATGGATGCACAGATTAAAAGCATTAGATAAATGACTAAAGATTAATGGAAGGAAGGGGGAAGAGAAACAAAGAGAGAAAAAATAAAAGAGCAAGAGAGAGAGAGAGAGAGAGAGAGAGAGAGAGAGAAACTTAAGGTAGTAAGAATGAAAAATTTCCACTGTATAATTTCCCTCCTGGAACTTCTGTCGAAACTTGCAGCTAAAATACCCACAACAACTGGACTCCCACACACCAGAGTGACGGGGATGAGTGACGGATGAGACGTGACGCTTCATATGTGACGGGTCAACGTATGAGACTGTTTCTCACAGCATCCTGAGGGCACGTGCCTCACTCTCACGTATTTCCCGGAATAAACAAAGAAGCAGAGACCATCAACATACCTGAGGCAGTTGTTAACAGCTTCCTTTTCATGACGAGAAAATACGTCATGAAATGATCCCTGAAAAGGGTTTGAAATTATGGCATCATTTTTCAAATCATAATTGTAATTCGTTTTACAGTTTTGAGGTTATAAATATGCATTGCATTACGGGTGCTTCATAATTAATGAACGGTTAGGGAACGGTAAAATGTATATATTAATTATCTAACTATGGGAGGCTTCTCATTAAATGCTAAATCATGAGTTGTAATGAAACGAATCCCCGATAGACGTGGTGTTCCATGATGTTTAAACCATCCGTGTTATTGGACAACATTTAGGTCATGGCACACTCTCCATTTTGGAACAATTCGCGAATGTGGGACAAAGGAAGCGGCAGACATTTTAGAACTGGGACAGATGTTAGAATAATTCTGCAGTGGTTTGAATCAGATGTCACGGGCATGGCTGTGTTTCCTAGATATTTTATACACACAAAGTTGTCCACCAGCAACAGGTATTCAGCAGCCCTGGTCCCGCCCCTTTGTGGACATCAGAACCAAAAATGAATAATTATTGTCCATGATTCACCCGGACTCAGCCCGACACGGGACCTGGTCTTGAGGCTGCCCGTCCCTCCTCCTCCAGTAGGATGGGTCACCAAGACCACAGCGCCTGGAGACTGCCAGGCCAGCCACCAGTCCTGCTGCCCTCTGGTCCAGCCCAGTCCTGAGGGTCAGCCTTGCGCACAGACACACACACTCAAACAGGCAGTCAGTTTCTAAGTCTCAGTTCCTAACCAGAAATGATCATTTCCTCTCGCTAACCATTGTTATCTGATTGTGTCTAATCAAACTGCGGATGGGATAAGCTTTTGGTGATCGCTGTGAGACTGGCGAGGCGAGTGGTGAGCTGGTGGACGCCCGGCTCACAATCTGGATTCCTCTACTTGCGGTTATCACCCACAGGTTATTAAGCCGTTGGTGATACATGATAACAGACAGATCATCAGGTATGTGATGCCACACACCAGAAGACTGACACACACACACTTTATCCTACAGCTGGGGAAGAAGGTACTGCAGCCACCCCGCCGCCGTCAACTCTTTCCACCAGAAATCCCTCACCTGGGAGTTGCAGTTCGGTTGCATAGACACATCCAGCCCTTGCAGGTCATATTGATAGCAATAGGAACAGCCTTTCCTCCCCTTCACCCCAACTATAACCATCATCAACAATCAGCAGACAGTATATCAAGCTCTCCTTTACCTGTTTAACTCAAAAGTTTAGTTATATGTATTTCCTTCTGTATCTTTGCCAGCCTTTGGCGCTAGCTTAACTCAAGTAATTAGTTCTAGTACAAAGGATTACGAAGGAATTCAAACGGCAGCAGAACAATGGGTCCCTTCCAGGCTGTTTGTGATGGCTGGAAGAGATTAAACAACTCACAGATTATTGTGGTAAGAGTAAAAGCCAGTGAGATGGAGCAAAGACAAATATAAGTAAACTTTTCATGTAAGTAAGGTGGCGTAAATCATGTAAGTCGTGGACTCTAACTGAAGTACCGATGAAGTTATTCGTAAACGTAACTCTGGTGCTGCTTGCAACCACTCTGATTGGTGAATTGTTCTATATGTAGAGTCGTGGAGGACTGAGTGGCCAGCAGCATTACCAGGCCAGGCAGGGTGACTGGCAGGGGGTTGGTAGGGTGTCCATGGAGGTCTGAGTGGCCAGCGGCATTACCAGGCCAGGCAGGGTGTCTGGCAGGGGGTTGTGACAGGTCCCTTCGCTCAAGTGACTCTCATAATCATCACTATACATGACAAGGTCCTGCAACACCGGCAGTAGTCTTTGATATCCAAGACCACCAACACAAGGACAGTCTAGGGAAGGTGTTCCAAGCAACACAAGATGAGATGACGAAACATACTGACCCACTCGTGGTTATTTAGGAGTATGATACATGATCAATATAAAATGATTACAAGGTGATGACTATTGCCTCATCTGTCCTGTTAATTTGACGATGTTGTCCGGATGTTTTCTTTCATTATCATCATTATTCAAGAAAATGTCTAAAGAAGGTTCCAACAGCCTTTATGATATGCCAGAGGAAATACACTGTTAATCAACACGAGCATTATTGAATTTATATATCTATTAGTCTTGCCGATCTTTATCTTACAAAGGAAGGTCCTTGTTATAAGTATTTCATGAGAGGAATATTCTCCTGGGTTTCTTCGTTTATAAGTGATTCTGTTTTGAATTTGTCTTAAGGAGGTTCTGTTCCAGAATTCCTCCCAACATATGGAATGGAGAGGCTTTACAGACTTAAATGACTGACTTCCACCATCCAGGCAACTGGAGACAGATCAGTTCCTGACTGAGAGTCCAGACCGACCATGGGAGACTGTCTAATGTATATCTACAGTCACAACTCTCGTCTCCATCGCCTCTCACAGACACAGACAATCTCCTCTTGACAAAGAAACAAACCACAGGTATATTTTCCACCCCAGCGAACTAACAACCAATGAGCAGGATAAATCATCCTTTACGAGGGAAGGAACGAGCTAACAACCTCGTTACAGGTCCGCCCGAGGCTGGTACTGGCCGGCGGGGCTGGTTATGCTAACCCAGGTCGTTACCTGCAGGATAATGTCTCCCCTGTGGTAATGGTGGTGGTGGTAACGGTGGTGGCAGGTTATGGTGGTAATGGTAATGATGCTGGTGTTGGTGGTGATGGTGGTGGTGATAATGACGGTGGTGGTGATGATGGTGGTAATGGGGGTGGGAATGGTTGTGGTGATGATGCTGGTGGTAGTGGTGGTGGTGGTGGTGGAGGTGATGGTGATGATAATGATGGTTTTATTGGTGTTGTTGGAGATTGTGGTAATGGGACACTGGTCTGGACCTTGCTGTGTCAACCACTAACCTTCATGGGACACAGAAAACAAAATCCTTCTCATTAACCACCACTAGATTTTCACAGATATATATATATATATATATATCCTATACCTTCTAGCACCGTATTACACCACATAGCACAAACGCTTTCAAAATAATTACTTAGACGATATGTCTCACGACAGTTTGCCCACCAGAGAGAGAGAGAGAGAGTGACCAGAAATAATGGAAAGTAATCAACCGGAGGGAGATGTGTCGCGGTAGTTTCATAGAGAAACCAAATCACTGTGCAGATAACACCCGTTAAAGCTGAGCCGACCAACTCCTTCACGGTCAAACTAACTGACAAAGGGATCCAAAGTGTCAATATATCTTCCAGATAAACTGCCGGACTGTGTTCTTGGCGCTTGTCGTATCTGGCTGCACCTTTTGCTGTAACATATGAATCTTGTTTTTTTAAAGCTCCTGACTCAAATTTACTGAGGTTTATCAATTCTTTACTTTTGCATATGATTATCGTTGCAGTTCTTGCGGGGAATATCAACGGAAAAGGACAGTTGGTTTCGTGATGTGAGCCAAGATGTACACCAGGATATTGTCTAGTGAAGACCTCCCCACCTATAGTGAAGGCCCGTCACCTGTAGTGAAGATCCCCCCTGCCTGTAGTGAAGGAAATCGTCCACGACTGTTGACGGAAAAGTAAGCCATTATGACGACCGTAGCTGGAGGGAAGGACACATTGTCCACTGGTTAATCACCACTTGACAACTGACCAGGGAAAGCAATTACCCATTGTCCACTGGTTAATTACCCCTTAACAACTGATTAGGGTGGCTGATGGTACATTATCCATTCGTTATTCACCACTTAACAACTGACCAGGATAAGTATTGACACATAATCCACTGGTTAATCTCAACTTCACAACTGACCAGGGAAAGTAATGACCCATTGTCCACTGATTAATCACTCCTTAGCAATTGATCAGAGTGATTGGTGACACATTATCCACTGGTTAATCACCATTTAACTACTGACAGGCTAAACTTATAACACATTACCATCATCAATTAGGTTCAGATCAATCATAGGAAAGAATATCATCAATGGCATTGGCTGGCTAATCAATCCTAAAGCCGATGGCATTCATAATGAAAATAACAGAAGTTGCTCCACGATCGGAAGTCACTCACTGAGGTGTGTAGTCGTGGCTGAGTACACACGTCGGCCGCTGTGAATACTGAGTACGAGTGTAACAGACTGAGTAAGGTCACGCAAGGTGACAGGTGCTGAAAAATGAATGAGGTCGTAAAATGAGACAAGGTCAGGCAATACAACGTACGGGTTACACGAAGCGCCAGGAGGCAAAGTCACAGGGTCAGACACATATAAATTGTGAGGAGACGAAAGACATACGCGTTCAGAAATATTTCCTTCGTCCCAAGAAATAATGCGAAGGTCACAGGTCACAACAAGAGGTCAGGCATGTTTATATAAAAGGCCCAAACAGGCGACTGGATATGACAACACGTTCATTCAGAGGTCATGACGCGGAATACAGCGCACCCAAGACAGACAGGATCAGTACCTCGAGCAAGACGGTACAGCCATTACACATGACGGTACAGCACCTTGAACACGACGATACAACCGTTTAACAGCACCTTTGAGCATGACGGTACAACTCCTAAACATGACGGTACAACCATTGAGCCCAATTGTACTGCCCTGGAGCCCGACGGTAGAGCCACTGAACACGACGGTACGATCCTTAGGAATGATTTTGAGACTTGTGACCTGATTTCTAAATGTTAGGCCGAAGGGCAGACCATTATACTCAAGGGTCGTACCATCGTGCTCACGGGTCGTACCTCCACGCTCAGGGGTCGTACCATTGTCAGGAGGTCACCACATAAGAACACAAGCAAGTAACATAAAACAACATGAAGTCACATAACATCACATATAATCACATATTACTCACCAGAAGGTTACAGAGAACCACAAATCCATGTACCATACCAGAACAAGACGCATAAGGACATGAAAAGATATAAAAAAAATACATAAAAAAGTCACAGAAACTCCTCAAAAGTTTGACAATTATGTGCAGAGGTCAGGTAAGATCACACCCCACTGTTGTCAAGATAAGAAAAAGTTTATAAAGACAACGCGAACTTTATATGACACCTCACACACCATCTTCACTCTCAAAACTTTTCCTATTACAAGGTTTTTTTTTTCCTTTTTATATTTTTCCTGCAGCGTTCTAACCATTTCGGAAAACTTATCTGTGAAGGTTACCAGCAGGCAAGACGGACCTGCTACTATAGCCAGGGTTTTGGTGTTGTGTATATATATATATATATATGTGTGTGTGTGTGTGTGTGTGTGTGTGTGTGTGTGTGTGTATTGGTTACTGACAGCTTTCCTATTGTTTTATATCATTTATTCAGTCACAGAGCTTGGCGGGAGATGATATTTTCGTTTAAAAATCTAGCTTTATTGTTTTTACCATTAACAGGTTTGAGCTACTAATGACGTGGCGATAAGAGAAAATCTCAACGAATGCAGATCACATTCCTGGTCGTCAATTACGGTTTGGACTGTGAGTAATTAGTGCGAGTTCCCGAGGTCTTTCTCTCCTCGTCACAGCAGACACCAGAAGAGCCAGGTGGAACCAGTTCTCATCAGTCGCTGTAGCTAGACAGGCAGGGGTTGGCTGCTCAGGCCACAGACCTGGAGGGAAGTTCGGCAGTAACTTCAGTGGTCGACTTTATTACACTTATCAACAGTGGCGCTTTCTGCTGTCATTGGCGAGAAGTTGGGTCATCATGGCTGAGGGTGATTCTCTTAATCACATTCTCTCTCAGTTTCGTTTTCCTTTAAGCAATGAAACAAAGTCACTGTGATGAAGAATGATATGGTTATGAAAGAATGAAGCGCTGAAGTCATTGTGACAATGTTTGTTTGATGATGGAACAATCCTATTGGTGACATGACTTGTGGTACAATGTGGTACAGTGTATCTGGTCAGGAAGTGGCAAGCACTGAGTGAGCACCGGAATAGAGGTATGGCATAAATGATTACCTGAGGAGAAGATGGGAAAGATCTTTGTGAGAGCAAAGTGGTAGACAGAGGCGGCGATGGGGTGAACAGAAGCCAGTGTGCGATACAGTGAGAGTATCGGAGGTCTGTTTATGACAGAGACGATACTGGCGCGCGGACCATCCACTGAAGAGCCTCACGTAAGAGAGTAGCCTGTGGTCTCTGTGCCTTACTGTGAGGTGGTGGTGTGGTGGGTGGTGACCGTGGGTTGTGTGGTGGGTGGGAGACACTTCCTACAGAGGATGTTGGTTGGAGTGGTGGTGGTCAGTGTGGTAGGTGGTGGTGGTCAGTGTGGTTGAGTAATCCACTGGTATTTGAAGCGAGACTGAAGTAGTGTGACAGACAAGACTGGTGGACGTCGTAAGGCATGAGTAGGAACGGTACAAGTGACGTTGGAGGAAGCCAGGAACAGACTGGGGACCAGGACGGCAGGAACGGCGTGGAATGACGAACAGAAACGAAGCCAAGTGGCGGGAGACGTGAGCGTCAATACGAAGCAACGCGACCACACCAGAAGACAACGAAACTGGAATCGAAATAACTCCTTGAATTCCAGACAAGACGGAACGACTCCAGGAGTGATACTTGTACTGTACGCGTTGGAGACACGTTGATTATAGGGACGTCTAGAGCAGGAGACCTGAAGATGACATGTTTATTTCCTAACAGGACACCAGCAGGAAGGGCGGAGACAAGAGCCTACTTGAGACAGACCAGGAAAATAGCCGGATCCTGAGTGACAGGAGCAGGGCGCCACACTGCCATCTGGTGGTCGTGTGTGTATACTGTCTCAGGAGACGACCCTCACCACAACAGCCTCACCAGCTGTTGACACACTTCACCACACACTAAAATGTCTTTGGCCATACTGGCCAGGCCTGAGGTATCTCACACTTCATAAATGATGTATGGGTCAGCAGATAAATACTCGAACGTATCACATACACTGTAGAATGCAAGTGGAAACCTACGAGGAACGTATGAATATATGAATAAAGAGAGAGACCCATAGAGCAGCAGAGCGAGTATGGCGGACGTGTTGGCTGACAGGCCAATAGCGGGAAGGATGAGTGAGCCGACAGCCGACTGACGGACCAATGAGGACCCCGTGACGGAGAGGATAAACCCCGTCACTGGTATATTAGAAAGCCAGACTCTGGGGGGAGATCCCCAGCAGCGAGAGCCACCCCAGGCTGGAGTCTGGGGAAGCACACCACCTCCAGGTTCACTGTCCCCAGAGAGAGTGTCTCAGAGCATCTTCCTCCCGCCAGCAGGGGTACCTCAGGCCAGGATGTGTACCCAACAGGAAGAAGAGATTGTGGTACAACAGGAAGAAAAGACTGTGGCACAACAGGAAGAAGAGTTTGTGGTACAACAGGAAGAAGAGTTTGTGGTACAACAGGAAGAAGAGACTGTGGTACAACAGGAAAAAGAGACTGTAGCACAACAGGAAGAAGAGATTGTGGTACAACAGGAAGAAGAGATTGTGGTACAACAGGAAGAAGAGATTGTGGTACAACAGGAAGAAAAGATTGTGGTACAACAGAAAGAGGAGATTGCGGTACAACAGGAAGAGAGAGGTGGTGGAACAACAGGAAGCAAGGGTGAGCCTGAGACGCAGCTGAGAGGGAACACTGTGGTAAAGCGGGGATTACTGGCCCACCACAGGAAACAAAATTGTTTGAGTGTTACAGGAAGTTTTGGGTTACAGGGAGGGAAGAGCTAGGATACAGGAAGGGATCAACTAGGGGTACGGGGATGGAGGATTTAGGATGCAGGGAGGGAAGAGCTACGGTACAGGGAGGAAGTAACGAGGGCACAACTGGAGTGGAAAGACTGGATCGATAATGTACAGGGTTGGGGTCTTCAGGGGCGTATCCGGAGGTGTTCTTATGAATAGGGGTTCCGCCCTAGCGGCCAAGGAACCATCCGGGAAGGGAGACGAGCACTTCCTTAGGGTGGGGTTCCTGGGCGGGTGGAACATCCCCTTAAATGCGCCCCGGGGCTCTGGTGGGAAAGGTAATGGCAGGAGAGAACATCAAAAGGGAAGGAGACTTCAGGACGCGGCAGGGAAAGTTGGGTTACAAGAGACGGAGGAAGACTGTGGTAAGACTGGCAGCCCGAGGGCGAGGCAGAGGAGGTTTTGGGAGGACGAGAAGTGAGGAGTCAGACCCCACGTGGATGGCTGGGTTCACCGTACAGGTGGAGGGTAAGGTTTTGACTCACAGGAGGACTGAGACGACTGTTGGACTGACTCAGTGAATGACTTTAAGAGGAAGGGAAATCATCACCAGAAGACCACAGCATTCGTGTATCTAACTACAAGCCAAAAGGAACCAAAGCGACGGCTGGTAAGCAAAAAGGTTTTTCAGGATTTGATATGAAGCAAGAGGCGGCAGGGAGGAGCGATAATAGCCAGCGACTTCCTCCCTCAGGCCGGGAGCAGCGCCGTATGAAGCATGTGGCAATGGAAGAGAGGCGGCCTCTGCAGCTCATTGTTACCCGGGGCCTGTGTGGCCCTGTGGCCTCTGGTGCCAGCCTGTGTCCCCCACAGATTGTGTCCCTGTGGCCTCTGGTGCCAGCCTGTGACCCCCACATATTGTGGCCCTGTGGCCTCTGGTGCCAGCCTGTGTCCCCCACAGATTGTGACCCCTCTGTCTGACCTTGAATGCTTGTCTGTTATTCTAGCCTCTCTCTCTCTCTCTCTCTCTCTCTCTCTCTCTCTCTCTCTCTCTCTCTGTCTCTACCCTACAGGATCTACTGACAACGACAAAAGCCTCGAGCAAGAGTGACATATCGCACCATCTCCAGTCAAGGCTTTTCCATGCGTATCCATCCAGCTCTGCCACCCGTCAGGCAGTACCCACCAGCCCGGGTCATATCCTGCAGGAGGGGAAGGAGGCAAAGTGCCACACGATGAGCAGCGGCTGGATCAGCGTGATGGTCAGAGGATAAAACTATTGGAGGAAAAGAGCATGACTAGGGGTGACGTACAACGCCGGGTTGGTGGATGACGGTAATCACCGGGGGAAGGACGGTGATTGGGCAGTGGGTCATTAAGACCACTGTGAAGCCCATTAGACAGGAAAATGGCCTCGCCCTCTGCCTGGCCTCTTCATTGATCCGACCCAACCTGCAGGCTCTCCTCGTGTTGTGGTCTCGTGTCGAGAACAAGACCCGAGGGCGACTGTGCCCGGGACCGCAGCGAGACCAACCCTTGGGCCTCGGGAAGAGACGAGACGACGCTCAGCGTGTTGGGGGAGAAGTAGAGGGGAATGGAGAGGAGGGGATAATGGAACTGGCAGTGGGTAATGGGAGGGTGATGGATGGTTTGTGGGAGGGTGATATACGAGAGGCGACGGGAAAGGCCGTGGAGGGAACTGTCCATATGGGATAGTGGTCGAGTGATAGACAGTGAAGGACGGTGATAGATGAGGGGCGACGGACGGAGCGAGCGAAGGCGGTGATAAATCGTGTGTTGACAGAAGGAACACGAAGTGCCTTTGATGGACGGAGGAGGTGACAGACGGGGTAGGATGCAGTGGTGACAGGTGGAGGGAGATAAGAGAGTGGGCCACAGACAGTTCCAGGAGGCAGGTCTCTCCCCTGCACCTGGTCTCTGGTGGCTACGAGGACCTGGGGCTGCCACAGACAGTTCCAGGCCGCAGCAAAACAGCAGCTGTGTTTAACCTTCAGCACCTGCTGTGTTTAGCCTGCATCACCTGCTGTGTTTGTTCTGCAACACCTGCTGTGTTTAGCATAAAGAATGTGCATTTTGCGTGACGTCTGGTGTGGATTCTGACTTAATGACCTTAAGCTATTGATAGCCTTTGTATCCAGCTGTGTACCACATGTGTTGCCCAGATGATCAACACAGTGTCCAGTATGTCTAGAGACCAGCGTCCAGCGTGTCCAGAGAGCAGTGTCCATTACGTCTAGAGACCAGTGACCAGTACGTCCAGAGACCAGTGTTCATGATGTCCACAGACCAGTGTCCATTATGTCTAGAGACGAGTGTCCAGTGTTTCCAGAGATCAGTGTCCACGTGTTTAGAGACCAGTGTCCAGATTTCCAGAGACTAGTGTCCTCTATGTCCAGAGACCAGTGTACAATATGTCCAGAGACCAGTGTTCAGTATGTCCAGAGTCCAGTGTCCATTATGTCCAGAGACCAGTGTCCAGTATGTGCAGAGAGTAGTGTCCACTATGCCCAGAGACCAGTGTCCAATATGTCCAGAGACCAGTGTCCATTATGTCCAAAGACCAGAGTCCAGTGTGTCCAGAGACCAGTGTCCAGTATGTCCAGAGACCAGTGTCCAATATGTCCAGAGACTAGTGTCCATTATGTCCAAAGACCAGAGTCCAGTGTGTCCAGAGACCAGTGTCCAGTATGTCCAGAGACCAGTGTCCA